>JAVJIF010021897.1:0-84447 GCA_038442645.1 Agave tequilana | reverse complement strand
TCTATATGCAAGGAGAGCTTAACATCTCTTCTACATATAGATTCATGTGAGTGTATCTTGTATTGAAGAGCTTAACATCTCTTCTTTATGTGGTACACGTGTGTAGGGGGAGCTTCACATCTCCTCTTATGCATTACATCATAATGTGTTATGTGAATTAGGGCTTAACATCCCTCCTTTTATGTAATGCATATGTGTAGGGAAAGCTAACTTAGCGTCTTCCTCTTCATGCATGTATGTATAGCATATAACATTTATTGATCTTTGTTTATTTTCAATTGGTATCAAGATGCTTCATTAGCATATTTTTAAATTGATATCCTAATTGATTGTCACCCCGTATTGACCTTGTTTTTGTTTTTAGACAAAAAGGGGAGAACATTACTTTTTTATTGTTTTGATGTGACAAAAAAGGGGAGAAAGATTTTACCCCTCATTTATTGTTTTTGATTGTTTACCCCTTTGTTGATGAGTGACAAAAAAGGGGGAGAAAGATTTTGGTTTATATATGCATACTTATGTTTTTGCATATATTAAATTTTATTGGTATCTAGAGCATCTAGTGTTTTTGTTAATGTTTTATTAATTTAATTGGTATCTAGAGCTTCTAGAATATGTTATTTGTTTTATGCATGTTGATGCATACATGTTTATGTACATTCATTGCATATCTTATGTTATTTGTTTTATGCATGAGTTAAGGGGGAGATTCTTTGAAGCTTAACTTTAATCCATGCATATATAACTCCATGAGTTTTGTCATCATCAAAAAGGGGGAGATTGTTGGCCCAAAGGCCTTCCACCCTAGTTTTGGATGATGATTAACTCATGTAGTTATATTTACTAATATTCTTGTGATTTTAAGTTTCAGATCATTAACCAAGAATTAGTTGGTGGTTAGCTTCAACAAGGAGTTTAGAAACTTTTCATAGTGATTCCAGGGCCAAAGCTTCATGATCGCACATTGCCTAGCCCATGGATGGAGTTTTGGAGCAAGTCAACTTGAAGATGAAGATCATCAAGAAGACTTAGGTATCCATAGTTTAGATAGTGTGTTTTAGATCCATTTGTAAAGCTTAGTATAGTTGATATGCTCAAGTGCACAACACACACAAGATTATGTTTTGGGTTTGGTTTTCATGAATAGTAGGATCAAAACAAGTTTACTTTATTTCTATGTATATTAGATGTATTCTAGATATACATACATGCTTTAAACTTGCTAGACAAACTTATTTGATATCTTATTCATGTATTGAAAAATCAAGTTTGATAAAAATACAAGTTTGTTTTTGATAAAATTTGCAAGACTCAAAAATGAATTGATATGATTGATATATGTCTTGAAATTTTATCACAAGTTTGTGTCAATACAAAATGTTAAAACAAGTTTTGTGGATTTTTAGAAGACTTAAAAGATTTTTTAAATATTTTTAAACTGTTTTCTGACACAGAATCTGTTCCAGGCTTCAACCAGTCGACTAAGTCAACTGACCAAGTCGACTAGGCTGAAGTCGTTGACCGGGACGGTCGACCGACGTGCACAAATCTGTGCACGTTTGGCAGCTTTGGGACGGTCGACCCGGACGGTCGACCGGATTGAGAGCAGTGATCTCTGTTTGTTTGGGTCGACCGGGCCGGTCGACGTGTGGTTGCCCAACGGTCACATTTCTGACCGTTGGCGGTCGACCGGGCGGGTCGACGTCAGCCTGTCAGGCTGCCACATCAGCCTAACGGCTAGTTTCTGGTTTGGCTATATAAAACCCATCTCTTGGTTTTTTTGGCTAAGGTTTTTACAGAGAAAAAATCCCAGTTTTCCAGAGTTTAAAACAAGTTTTAAAGAGTTGGGTTTTAAACTTCTCATCTTTATTGTTTTGGGTTTTTAGAAAATCAAAGAAAACTAGGGTTTTGGGAGATTGTATTGATTTCATTTTCTATCATTTACAAGAGATTTCCCTAATAGTTTCTTTGTTGCTTGTTTCCAAAAACACCTAGTTTCTACACTTGAGCTATCATACTATCCTATTCTATTAGGTCATTTGTTTGTGGGAAAGAGAAAAAGAGAAGTGTTGAGGTTAAACCTCTAAGTGTTAACCCTCCTTGTTTTTGTTGTATCCCCTTTGTTAGAGGTGATCAGAGTGGTATTGAGTTTGGATCCCTCTTCGGTAGAGGTGATTGTGTTGGTTGTATGGCTACGGGCCTTATCCCTCTTCGGTAGAGGTGGATTGTGATTGTATTGCCTCGGTGGCATTGAGAGAGGAGTTCGGTACTCCTATAGTGGATTGGAAATCCTACACGGAGGGTAGGCGGGGGATGTAGAGCTAGGCGCTCGAACCTCGAAACTATCCGTGTGTTTGCGTTTGATCCAATATCTCTCAACTCTCTCTCTCATTTATTTGTGCAAAGCATCATACTTCATTCATATCATATTGCTTGTGTTGAGCATAATTCATATTGTCATATCATATCTATTTGCTTGTGTGTGCCTTGCATACTTCACATTGCTATATCTTGTATATGCTTGGTTGTTTGTGTGTGCCTCACTTGTACTTAATCAACAAGAGCTTCATATAGCACCTCAACCCATTCAAGGGGAATCAAGAGGAGTTAGTTCAGAGCCCTTCACGGGGAATTCGGCTACACTTGTTGATTGTACTAAGTGTGTTGCAAAATTTGCATTAGCTTCCGCATTTAGCGCATTTAGTTCTTAGATTAGCACTTACACCTATTCACCCCCCTCTAGGTGTTTTTCATTTACAATAATCTTGTAATGCATATAATTAATCAGTAAAAAAGTTAGCAGCAATATTAACACAATTTCAGCGTATTTATAAGATAAAATAATAAATAGTGTCTGTGGTGGATAAGTGGATTGGACCCACCACAAGTGAAGTTGGTTGCTCCTCGACATCCATGTCAGGTACATATGATCCTTCTTCTCCTAGGAGAAGGGGACCGATTACTTCCCTAATCTTAGAGCATACACACACATCACCACTACATTGAAAGTTTTCATATTCCAGCCCACCATTCCACTACACTAGCAGTTCCTCGTGCTAGTCCAATCGCCACATTGGCAGTTCCATGTGCTAGTCTATTTAATACGCTAGAAGTTTCTTTGTTCTAGTTCACCATTATACATTGACAATAATCCTTTACTCGGTTCACTTACCTTTCCATTTCGACTATTGATCTCATGTCCTAGGGTCTTAGGCCGGAACCACACCAGTGCTCCTAACCTGAAAGGGTATTCAGTGTGTACTCTGATAGGTACTTGGCGGATGGCTGTAACTGCACGATCTGTACGTGTTTGTTATAACATTCTGTGTAACTGGCGCTGATTAGTCGGGATTGCATCTAGGAATATGTTGTCATGTATAGCCACCCATTTTAATGTAGGGATGTTACACGTTATGAACGTGAAGAGGATTGAGCTTTTGAATATTGGCGGAGATCTTGGACGTTCTAATGTTAGAGCTTCGAGTCTGGAGTTGGGGCTTTCATGTCGGGGAGGACCTCGGAGTGGGAGGCCCTCGAAATAGTAGAAGACGACTCCGGGTTGGAAGGGTCTTCGGGACGGAGGATGCCTTCAGGAAAGTTAGATGTGTCGGATATGGTTCAGGATTTGGGTGTCATCAGAACGGAGGTAGCTCTGAGAAGATCAAGAGAGGCGGAGAATCCGGGATGGATTCAAGGACTTGTGGATGTCTTGGGAAAAACTCTTGATAGCTTGAGCACATGTCATCATCGTGGCCTTGGTCAAATTTTGACCACTACAATGTCTTGCCAACATTAGTAATAATTGTGAACATTTATTTCTGTAATTAAACTTTGGTTTTTGGTTTTGTATTGAATATTTATTTATTTTTAATTATTGTATAATTCTTATTTAGTATATAATATTATTTAATTATGGAAATATATAATATATCAATATTATCTAATAATAACTAATAAGCAATAACAGTTACTTTAACAAATATTATTTGCGTTATTTCAATAAAAACAGTTAATCCATGTTAGATTAGCAATTAATAAGATAAAAAAATGAATAATTTCATACCATAAAAACTCCTATCAAATCGTCCTAGTTATTAGTCTAAATTGTTCAACAAAAAATTCAACTCCTAGTTCAAGTCTTAAAATCAACTAAAAAGTTCAAATCCTAGAAAAGTTTAAGGGCTAATCTGAGAAAAAATATCTGCTGGAAGGTGGCAAAACATTTCAAGCCTTTCGATCAGGATCCAACGGTTGACACGCTCTTCTGACGTTCTGATCATCTGGGCCGTTCGTTGCCCGGGGAGTCCCGATCAAACCCTAATTCCCCAAACCCTAGGCTATTTTATCCCTTTCTCCCTTATAAACCAAAAAACACTCTTCTTTCTCGCGCCGCTCTGCTTTCCTCTTCGGGACCTTCGCGAGATCGAATCCAGAGGAAGCCATGGCGCCGAAGAAGGACTCGAAGGCTCCGCCTCCGTCGTCGAAGCCCGCGAAGTCCGGCGGTGGAAGCAGAAGAAGAAGGTAACAATGTCAACTTTTTTTAAGGTTAGGGCTAGGGTTTTGGTTTGTCGTGCGTAGATCTTGTTCTAAGTTATTTTTTTTTTTGGTTACCGCAGAAGTGGAGCAAGGGAAAGCAAAAGGAGAAGGTGAACAACGCGGTGCTCTTTGATCAGGCGAGCTACGATAAGATGCTCTCTGAAGTCCCCAAGTACAAGCAGATCACTCCTTCGGTGCTTTCTGAAAGGCTGAGGGTACGATTCCTATCATCACCATCAATTTGCTACTCTGCTTAGTTTTTTGAATGATTGAATTTGTCGTGTAATAGAAAGATGTAATTTTTATCAGTGCTTATTAACTGCATCTTTTATATGGATACCTATCATTGATCATTTGTTGATATGTAGTTGTTTAGCATCACACAGAAGTTGTTGACAGTGCCAATTGCTTGTGTTGATTTTCTCAGTTATATTGAAATATATATGCAACTTTTTATGTCACCTAATTCCTGTTGAAGGTTAGATAGTTAGGCAGTAGATGTGCAAAACATGTTACTGTGAGTTGCTGCTGAATTGTAAGAATAGCCCCTGATAACACACAAATTGGACTAGTCTTGAATTTATCAATATGCGGCTTTCATCTTCATTAGTCATTCTTAATTAGAGAATGCTCTCAGCACAGGTTGCTGAAGCATTATCAACATTCTAGTTAGTCCTTTTTTTCTCTTAGACACATACCTGTATCTTCTGGGCAATTTTGGTGGACAATTGGTGTCTTTCATGGGAATAGTTAAAAGCACATAGGAAACGTTAAGGGAATTGGATGAAGAAGCTTGGGACATAGTGACTTCTCAATTTGGCCAATACTCTAGTCAATTAAAATAAAGGAAATAACTTTTGAGTCTTAATAGATGATCAACAACATAACATGGAGGTGAGGGATTGTATTGTTACCTCAAAACCAGGGTGAAATCTTACTTGGAATTTAACATGGTGATTATTGTGCACATGTAGACTATACTGAACATTTTAGCAAATTTTAGATATTAAAATCATTATTATTGAAAACAGGAAAATATGTTTTACTTTTTTTTCATTATCCTTTTTTATATGTTTTCATGTATACCATGGTGATTAAGAGGTCTGACATTAGTTGGAAAGGGTCAATAGTAGTGGTGTGAAACATGCATATCATGGTGATTATTCATAGTTGGAAACGTTGGTGTGAAATTATTGAGTTTGATCAGATTCTCTTGTCTCACACGTATGACGGCCAAAAAAAAAACATTTATTGTACTCAAGGCCTAATGAAAAGTTCTCTAGTAATGTCAGATTTGATGTAGTTTTTTGGTGGAGGGATACTGATGCAGTTATTCATTTTATGTGGGTGTGCTGTTTAAGACCTCCACAACCATCAACAACAACAACTAAGCCATTTGTCCCAAGTATTTGGGGTAGGCTACATGAACCAAAAGAGAATTACGCCGGATCGGACACATGAATCAGCTTTCTCCACTCATTCCTATCGAGTAATATGCCTTCACTAAGACCTTTAGCCTCTTTTAACTTGCCCTAATTTGGCGCATCTGTAGATCTACGTCGCATATGGCTAAACCATCGTAGGCGGTTTTCTCTCATCTTCTCTTTTATAGAGGCTACACCCATCTTAGTACGAGTATCCTCATTTCTCATCTTATCTCTCCGAGGTTTAAGATCTCCACCATAGTTATAAAATATAACTGGGCTGAAATTCAAACTAAAGGTATGTTTTGCTAAATCAAGCTTGATAAAGCAGATTTCAGGCCAGGGTCAAATACTTATGTCAATTTTTTTGATAAACATGCTGTAGATTTGTTTCATTTCGGAAGGTGCCTAATATCAGGGGCCTCGGGTGTCTGATTGATTGAATTCAAGTTCAACGAGGATGCTTATTTACTACTTAATTCTGACGTTACATTTAGGAATATTTGTTAGTATTCCTCCTGCTAGGTTGTCAGCTGAAGTGCTTCTGCTACCAAGTAAACCTGATGCTTGGAGGATCTTATCAATTGCCTAGCTCAACCCGATGCATGTAGGATCTTATCAATTGCCTAGCTCCTGAACGACTGTCAATGTTTGTTTATGCTGCTGAAATTATTTATGTTAGTAATTGTGTGAAATTATTTTGATTGGTTAAATTAGCTGCAGATAGAAATGGTGGTAGAAGATTCAGAGGACTGTCTCGTTTAGACTTTAGGTTATGGGTTACGGAGGAGAGAATTCTGTAGAGGCTATTGATAGTTTTGGTCATGGTTTAGGGAGGAGATAATTCTGTAGCTGCTATTGATAGTTTTGTCATGGGTTAGGGAGGTGATAACTCTGTAGCTGTTATTGATAGTTTGGAATAGGCTATTGCATGGAGCTTTTTTGAGATTTGAACACCTTTTATTCTAGTGTCTACTTAATGATTTAGTTTGTATTAAGATAAATTTTATTGTTAATAATTTTTTCTTCTTATTTCATATTATTATTGTTCTGTCATGTTTTTCCTTCAAAGTTTCAAAATTTTAGGTTTCTTCATTCTATTATTTTGCTTCTGCTGTAGTTACTTGTATAAATTTGCGTGTCTGTTTTTGTCATGAGTAAAAAGCTTTAGACCCTCAAGCAGGTAAAAACTACAGTGTACTGCACCATGTGAGAGCATGCATCAGTCCAAGTGGAGGATGTTGCAACTGTTATGTGGACTGAAGCTTTCTTTTTGATGTATTTCTATATATTTTTGTTCACATTAATGGTTCACACCTAAGGGTTTGAGCTACAATCATATTTAATCTAAGCTTTTCTTCTGTTTATCCTGATGTTAACTTTATTTGCATCTTATAATTTGGGTAAATAGTTGTTTGTTATTAGGATGTTACTTCTGTCATGTTTAGTGTTTGGCTTTAAACATCAGTGCGCTGCACATCATTCTTATTCTTACCCATTTTTCTGTCTGGTTACTTTTATGTCTTTTTTTTTCTTCTGATACATTCATTACATAAACCGCATAACATGTAGGCTTTTGAGCTCATTAATAGCTTTTAACCATGGTTTCAAGTATAGGCCAATTTGGAGATATGTCGGCAATATTGGATTTTGAAGTGCTCGATACGATAATATCGGCTGATATCGGGGCCGATATTGTTGATTATGACCGATTTTGCCGATATTGGTGATATTGATAATAAACAACCACATGCTGATACCAATACCGAGATTTCAAACCACGCTTTTAATAGCTTCTTCTCTTTTCAGTCTATTGTGCTGTACTTTGGAGAATAAGCTTACTTACATTTTAATAAAATCTCGCCTTTGTTTATGTTTCAGATCAATGGATCACTTGCACGAAAGGCGATCAAGGATTTGATGGCGAGGGTGCCATCAGGATGTTGCTGCACATGCCAGCCAGCAGATTTACACCAGAGCCACCAACACCTAGAGGAGAGCATGCTACCCTGTAGTGATGGACTTTTTGGATGAAGTTAATTCTCCTATTTTTCTTGTTTTGGGTCCTTTATTGCCTTTTTTTTCTAGAATAGTATCCAATTTAAGTCTTGTTCACAAAACAGTGCTTTTATTTTGAGATCCAGTACTTGAATCTGTGGTTGAATTTTTGTTGTTAAACACTCCATTGCAGTAATTTTATTTTAGACAATGCTTGCTGTGTTTATAACTTGAAAATGTTATTCTGTTTGTTGGTGGAAGTTATTTAGTGCATTCAGGATGCTCCTTTTTCAGTGTTAGCTGTTCTGAATGTATTGCTAGTGTGCTGAATCAACAAAAGCAGAAAATCAGCCAACTGCATGCATCATCTACAGGAGCAATTGCCCCTGGGGTGGGGGTGCAAAAATAGAAGGCTTTATGAGTAATACTTTTCATATCCACCTGTGAATTTATCCACAAGTGGGGTTTATACCACTGCTGGTAAAATGCGTGGCGGCGAAAATTATTTTTTCTACATTTTGTGTCCTGTGATATTTTGCAGCAGTTCTGCTTGTCTGAAAATTTGGCACTGTACCGTGGCCAAGCTTCAGGTTCATTTCTATAATTTGCTAAGCAGTCAGGTCTGCATTTTAAATGACTAAGTTATGAACCGTAGGCAAGTCTCACACCTCGTGCTTGGGGGTTAAAAGTGCCTGCCACTCTTTATTGCGTTAGTTTTTGACTTGGAAAAAGTCATCAAGGTCACAATCTTTGAAGAGGGAAAAAGTGCAACTGAAGGGTACAAATAAAGAGATTAATATTTAGCTGAAGTGAATCCTTTCAGATAAGCCAACACATAAATGAAGATCAGATATTATTTGGTCACACAGGACAGATAGCTAGCCCTGTGTAAATAGCTAGCCCTGTAAATAACAAGCAACCATCATAGATCAAATGAAGGTCAATGCACATTACACAGTCACAGAACTTCAGCAACATCAATTGTCCATTCACTTGAATTCACAAGAAATTTCCCTTTTTCCAGCATTGCAACTTTGGCAGATCACATTTTTCCAAACTGAGCATAAAGGGGCAGTTTACAATTACATATAATGAACAAGATAACAACATTCAGTTCGACAAGTAAGAAAAACCTTTCTACTTTCATACAAAGTGAGGATAAAATTTCAATGCACATCTCAGCAGAATGTTAGCCCGCTACTGTCATTCAAGTCCACTAAGAGGTTGATTGTGTGCTCGAATATGAGGCTTGAAGTATGCCACTTGAGTTTTTTTTGGCTTCGCAAGAGGTTTGTTTTATTCTTGTTTAAGATATTCTGCAACATCTCGGGTGATCTCTTCGAGGAAAGAAACAAAGCCTGTAACACTGCTATAGCCAGAGCCATCAACATCCTGCTCTTCAATGAGATAGGTCTCGAACTGTGAAGCATCATCCTGCCCCCCACGGATAAATGAAAGCTTTGGAATAATGCACCTCTCCTGCTTTAATCTATTGATTGTCGTCCTCAAGAGACCTACAATACACACCATAAGCCACATAAATGAATTGTACCACCAAAATTATGATCAGACAGTGCACAGAGATGCAAGCAAAATATGAGAGAGCCAAAGAACTGCTTACAATCATGGGGAGGGGGAAACGGCAGTGATGGATCTGCTGTTGATGAATAATATACAATGAGATTGGTGAAGGCATCCAGAAAAAATATTGGGCTTCACTGGTAATTAGGGCAGCACGACTCAATGAGTGGCGCGGATATGCTTGTTTGTCTGGTGTAGCATATGAAGTTAGTACGGGATATATAGCCCGACTAAGGAAAGCGGGCTCCACTGCACTGTATAGAGAGAAACCAATCAGAGTCCAAACTAAATATCAATATTTATCAACGAATATTTGCAAACAGCCAGAAATTAGATGCGTTATTGCAGAGTCACCTAAAACAACTTCTTTTAATTATACCACACAAAGAGCCTCTAAGGTCAGTCTATCACAATCGACGTAATAGCAACAAAAACTTCTATAAACAATTAAATAAATAAGCAAATATAACTCAGGTATATGTTTCTAAATTGAATGTTCATGTCTGAAATACCTGAAAAGGCATTGCAAATATATCCGATAATCTGGGTGAACCCCTTCTTCATGAAAACGGAGAAGGGGATTCCGTAACAATGCAAATACAAGTCGAGGCAATGCCTGTAGTTGTGGGCATTGTGCGAAAGCAACATCCACACGCAAAACTGAATTTCACCATCCTCTTGAACAAGTTTATATGCATCGTTGTACTGAGCTGTAAGAATGACTAGCAATCATGGAGCAATATTCTGCCTTCTCTAACTCCTTGCTCCAAGGAAGCTAGAATAACCTGCACAGTAACAAAGTGAATTAATAAATGATAGAATAAGAAGGGACACGTTTCAGGGAGAATATTATATAAGTAAATACAGCTTGGACTGCATGTTTTTACTTTAAAAGGCAATTTTTCTGTCTCTTAATTTTGAAACAGAAAAAACTCTAATGTTGATTGTAGAGAATTAATAGCAAAGCGAAGGGAGTGATCCATGAAAATATTATTCCAATTCAATGAACTTAAGAGTTTTTCAATTATCAGCAGAACAAAATTCTAGGTTATTGTACATCCACTGCAGCCGTGCTAACATTGGCATCTATACATAAAAAGTTCCATTCAACTACAAAACAGTCTGCCTTTAACTGCAGAAACTTCCTTTTCGAGCATCTTAAGCATCCACTGTAGTATATGAACAAAAATAATACTAAATTTTGCAGGTTCTACTTGAAAAGAAAAGTTACCTTGTGAACAAGGATTGACAAAATGGTTTCCGAATCAACACTGTCATAAAGCTCGTTAATATTTCTAGCTGTTCCATACTGCAACGTCCGGATTCTTAACCGCCTCTGAAGGGAGAATTTGGACCTGAACAAAGGTAAATATTGTCAAAATAAGACAAAAGGTCAATGTTGAAAGAAAGCAACATTCCTGATATGTAAAGATGAATAAACTACAATAGGAAATTTGTAAAAAGTGTACCGCGGCAGAGATCACACAAGAATGAAGTGACCAAATAAAAAGTTGATATCACTACAGAGGGACATACCTAGTGCATGGGTACAGCAGAACAAAATACTACAGAACTTCAAATAGTCAAAGCAATATTTGCTAAATGGAAATATGCATAAAATTTATTTTCTATATGGGTTTCACATATAAGATGTTTCTACCCACCCCACCCCCCCCCCCCCCCCCCCCCCCCCCCCCCCCCCCCCCCCCCCCCCGGGTCGTGCTGTTGAACTTTAACAAGTTAAATGCACGCGACACGAAAAATTAAGGCCGCGAAGATTGTATACTTGTATTCCACAGGATATAACTGAAAAATAATTTGGAAGGTGGAATTTTATTTAAGTAGTTTAGTTGCAGAAAGTTCCCTATTTTCATCAAATTTAACAAAGATAGGACCAGGGCTGCCACTTGGACACGAGGTCCACACCAGATGATGTTTATTAAGACCTGATCTAACACAATTGAAAGATCAATGGTTTGGACTCGGATATAGAAATTGGACTAGAGAGAGGCAGCGTTCCATTCTAAATATAGACATTAGATAAAATGCAAAAAGTGACCCATATGGAGGTCCAATGTGTCACAAGATATCTTTAGTATTAAAAAAAGGTGAGAGATTTGTTTAGTATATCGAAAAACACTCTCCACCAAGCCTTGTCCATGTAATTTAGCATAATATCCTCTCCTTTGCATTGGAGGGATGAGGGGATGCCTTTGATTCCTTGAGAATTTCCCTAACATCAAGTTTTCCTTCGTGGCACAGTGTAGAATGTAGATTCTTTTTGCTTTTTCTAAAATAATAATCATTGTACTTTACAATAAGTATTTGTAAAGATGGGGATAGCTTTAGTTATTATTTAGTAGTATTCTTTTAGTTATTTTATTTTATTTAGTGTGTTTTTAAGTCCCACACTGATTAGGATGGGGAAGTCTTCTTTATATGAGCCTATATAAGACCAAAAGTTATTGTTATGATGAATTGAATTTAAACCCTTTGTTGAAGCATGCTGATTTACTTTCAATTTTGAATCTTTGCATGGTGATGTGCAGAGTGAGTGAGAGATCTCCTGAGTGTTGAAGCCCGAACCCATTTTATCCGCTCAAAACCCTAATTTTCTTCCCTCTTCCTTCTTTCTCCTTTTCATTCCGCATCAGTTTGGTATCAGAGCGGAAAGGTCCCAGGTTCCTGATATTTTCTTTCTCCACAAAAATTCTCCTCCCACAAAACCCTAGCCTCCTCTTCTAAAAACCCTAGCCTCCACAAAAATCCAAAACTCTAGATCCTTCTCTTCCCCTTTCTCTTCTTTAGTTTCCAAAACAAAATTAATCAAAAAAGAACAAAAAAATTAAAAAAGGAAAAAGCAAAAAAAAAAAAGACGACTATTCATCGCCTTCCAGAACGAAGACGTGAACTGTTCTCCTTCATCGTGCTCCGCCCCAGCCGACGTCCCAACCTCCGACGACCTCGCTGCACTATCCTGCAGCCCTCGTCGCCGACCCTCCCTCCTCTTTTATCGCCCACGAACGTCGATCAGATCTCCGCTAACCTCACCGAGCACCGACCAACTCCGCCTCTTCGTCTTCCTCTCCAAATCCCGATCGCGAGCGCCGCAGAAGCATTGAATCTTGCCGCCGATCTCAGAAAGATCAACCACAACCGCCATTATCATCACAACCTCATCGACGTCAATCGCCTCCCGTGATATCATCGTCAACAACACCGGAACAACACTGCTCTCCATCGTTGCCGTCAGAAGCCTCGCCACACAGTCAGCTGTCTCTTTAACGAGATCCAGATCCAGATCTGCCCTTGCCGCCACCTCCACTGACTTGATGCCTTTCTTCGCTGTCGTCATCTTGCTCTGACTGCATCAGTTGCCACCGTTCATCACCGAAGAACCACCATCGCAGTTGAAGATCAGAGACGTCTCCTTCAACAAAACCATCGCTAATTGCATACCTCTGTTCGCTGCCTGCACATCTCCACCTCACCGTCTTCTCTGTCGTCGTCGTCACCACTGCATCACGCCACCACTGTCTACCATCGCCGGAGCCGGAATCGGAGCGCTCGCCACCGTCCTCTCCACCACTGTCTTCTCCATGCCACCGATAGGATCTCAAAAGAAAATGAGTTGTGGGTTTGGACTCTCAAGCTTGAATCTAACTCGTTGTCGGGTTTAAGTTGTTAAACCCGTGACGAACCGACCAATCAGAAGATTTTGGGTTTTATCTTCAAGATCGAACCCGACCCGGATCCGACCCGCTAAGCTGCCGAGCTGACTATTGTTAACGTCATCAGCTTAGTGTTGACGTCATCGGCTCGTTGCTGAGTGGCACTGTTCATTACAACAGCACAACAACGTTCCGGAGTTTGTTTTAAGCCTCGAAGTTTGATTCGAGTTCCGTCTGAAGCGTTGGATCTGTGGCTAAATCTCGGAAATACAGGAAGATTTTTGCAGCTATTGGGTAGCAGATCCGGCCTATACAAGCTCATGTCTGGTGCCAATACAATTTCCTACATCAGTCCAACAATGCTTCAGGCCCCGTTTCCAGGTTGATTCGAATCTTATTCAAGTCATTGAGATCTTTGGGGTAATTTCCAAACACTAAATTTCTTCATGGGCTTTTAATTTTGTGGTAGATATATATATATATATATATATATATATATATATATATATATATATTGATTGTGATGACAAGAAAGTTGAACGACTATGTCCAAGGCTATCCCTTTTTTTAGAGTTTTAATGATCGTTATGAATATGAAGCTTGGAAAAGCGATCTTGAAGATTTCTTTAGTTATTTTTCCCTGAAGACTGAGGAAACATACCACTATGCCAAACTTATGTTAGATGGAGAAGCTATTATTGGTGGAGAGATAATTATAGATTATGTCGATATTGGTTTATCTTGCAAGGCGTTCTACATGCTTTGATATGCTCCACTCATTTATTCATCTGAGTCAAATTGCAGAGAGCTCACCAATCCTTTTTCACTGTAAAAGTTGAGGCCGATCTAGAGCCTTCAGTAATTGTCGAACTTGACATTCTAGATGAGCCAGAGTCAGAAGTTGCTATTGAGTTAGTGCTATTGCAAGAAGCAATTTCTTCTCGGCCCACAGAGGTGGAAGAGCATCTTATTGAGGCTTCTGTAGATCTCCCAGCAGAGCCTACCATGGATTATTACCATCTTCGCCAGCTATGAGGTTTTATTGTCTCTGAGATTTCCTAACTCATACGATCCTTTACAGATTTTTTTATAGCAGACAGGTTCACATGAAATCAAACTTCTTATGATGGAAAGTACAATCGGTCCAGTTTTCAGCGGAGATGACTTGCCTCGGCATGCTACATGTATCTTACTCGAGTTATCATTGACTGCAGTCGATTTGTCACAAAAACCGATTCCACTTCCACCACCATGGTTCAGATATGATATACTGATGCCGATTGCACGACCTCCACTATGACCAGATTGCTAGATGTGGTTCAGTTCTATCCGATCGTGTCTGCTATCTGTTATCACTGCACTCACAAGAGATGAATGCTTTTAAGTCAGAGAGAATGATGAGGATCGCTCTAGTTATCATTTAGTAGTCTTCTTTTAGTTGTTTTATTTTATTTAGTGTGTTTTTTAGTCCCACATCGATTATGATGAGGAAGTCTTCTTTGTAGGAGTCTATATATGGCCAAGAGTTGTAGTTGTTTGATTATACTATGATGAATTGAATTAAAACCTCTTTGTTGAAGCATGCTGTTTTGCTTTCAATTTTGAATCTTTGCATGGTGATGTGCAGAGTGGGAAGAGAGATCGCCTACGTGCTGAAGCCCAAATCCATCTTATCCCCTCAAAACTCTAATTTTCTTCCCTTTTTCTTCTTTCCCCTTCTCGTTCCGCATCACCTTCTCTACGACAAAGATTAAGATGAAATGAATAATTATTAAACGATTTCTTTTGTGAATGTTTTAAACATTTCTCATGCCTATGTTTTTTGCGAGTAACTTCTGCATAACTAGTTCTTTTAAAGCATAAGGATTTATATAAGGTTCTCATGTCTTCAAACTTGAGAAGTGATATGATACACACACACACAAACACCCACACACCAGTTCACATATTAAAGTCACTCAATGCTTTTATCCTGCTATTATAACTTGTATCTAGGAGTTCAAGTACCAAAAGTTATTGATTTTTAAATCAAATTATTTAGATAAAGAAATATGCCCCAACATATCTTAGTTATCTAGTACATCTAAAAGAAAGTTGAAAAGACTATGCTGGAGTGCAAATATAAAAAAAGTTGGACACATAGCATGGATATATTTTTACCCTCTTAATTTCCCAATATATCTTCAAAATTTCCTACCCCAAGTTTTCTCTTTATATAGTGAGCACTGAGCAGACATATATAAATACATTTTTAAGGGATTGCAAAAAAGCATCATTTTAAGATGAGGGAGTCATTGATGCAACAGAAAACATGAAATATCATATTTGTGAAATTACCATACTGCCACTAATTTATAGTGCAAGGAAGGCAGAACCCCAATCCAAATTAATGCAAGGGATGGTAATTTTGACACCAGATTGAAAATGTAACTGCAGATAATTCATCTAACTTGTTGATCACCTGGTTCATATTGCTTAACCATAGGATTGATGCGAATGGAAAGATTGATGCTTGAGAAGTTAGGGAACACAATTTACTAAATTACATTGATGTTTGTTGGAAGTTAAGGTACTAAAAAAATCCAATCACACTATAGATCTTGAAGGAATATCATAAACAAGATATGCGCTGCCATTATCTTCATAGTGAACACAGTTATGTTGATTACACATAATGAATCTTTCCATCATAATAAAAGACAGAAACTATAATAGACAAGTTGATAGCATTCTCAAATTTCAGAGTATTATGTCATACCTGGTAGTAGATCTTGATCCCACATCTGATGTTTCCTCCACTGGCACAACAACAGAATATTGAAATGCTATCTGTAGAACAGGAGGTTCTGTGTGCCTGCAAAGGAATGATAAGAACTATGTTATAAAATATTGATAATTGGATCCTTCCGTAGGTCCAAAGAAATAAAGAGATTCTAGCATCTTGGTCAATTATCCTAACTGTTACCCAATTGCTTACAATGGCATAAAGAACAATCATTGTTAGTGAACATCTCATTTTCTTTACCTTATTCATTTTACTCTTGAGAAATAAAGAATTAAACTGTTGACAAAGAAACAAGAAATTTGAATAGCTAATACGAATGAAGAGTATGGCTGGCAAATATTACGCCACAACAAAAATCATCAATACTTAATAGACATGTCACCTCTCTTCAATGTACACACAGCACACCATCTAACCCATTTTACCTCATGGCCCTCACAAGGATACAATTGTATCTCATCCATGAAAAATAACACATGGGAGGAAAGCAAAAACATGGCTTTCATGGCTCATGCTAATTGTGAGTTGGAGTAATCAATTATGACACAGGAAGAATGTGAACAGGATATAATTGTATATTCCATTCATCGTCACAAACTGCTGAAAACAACACTAGATATGCCTTCTTAGGCTTTAGGAACATGACAAATAAAAATCCTAAACAATTAAACGAAATTGAACTTGATAAGGAATTAGTACTTACAACATTACATATCAGATGAATAGCAACCACTACAACAACTACCATGTGTGGGCGCGCGTGCGTGTATCAGTGTATATCTTTATGCTCCTTTAGTGGATCATATGTTGCCTCTTAAAGTTTTAGATAATTGCAACATTAGTCTAATATGATCTAGTCTAACTAAAAAACCACAAGATATAGACTTTTGGAACTCAGGCCGCTTTGGACAGACGTTTAAAGTCTAATATTAATCCAATCCAGTTAGTCCTTGACTCTAGAGCCTTTCTCCATCCAAAGGAACATATTTGAGCTCCTTAATTTGTCTCGACCATGTTGAGATACTTGAATGCATGGCATAAAATATCATTGAAAATAAACATGTCTCTAGATGTAATGTTGTTAGCATTTTGAAGTTGTGCTATGTAGAAGTACACGAGAATGCATAAATCACAAAAATCTTCATACTCTTCAGTCTTCAAAGGGATGATACTCAAATCATCAAGGATGACGAGAAGATTTTGGTGGTCCAATTGCAAAGGGTATCCATACCGTGGCAGTGTCAAGATTAGTGATAAATGTTAGCCATTAGTCTCGATGATCCAGCAATAAAGGTGGCTGAGAATGCATATGCAGTGGTTGGCATAGAGAATTTTGATAATAGGGGTTGTCATGGAAGAAGTGTTTGATGTAGGGAAATTTGACAGAGGGCAGTAGCAGAGGCGTCTTCTGAACAAAATTAAACCCAAAAGCACCAAGCTGAAACCCAGAATATGCCACAGTCATCACATGGGAATCTTTGTAGCTTGACTTTAGGTCACAAAAATTGAAGGAACACCGATTACATAGCAAAGAAGAGGAAGAGATTAACATGGTTTAATGTGATAGAAATATAAAACTCAAACGAACTTCATTTACTAGTCATCATAAACTGCTGAAATAATAAAACCAGACTCGCCTTTCAATAGCTGTAGATAAAAAACATCCTAAATTACTACCACAATGAATCTTGAAAATGCTTACAACAGTTGATCATTCAAATGAATAGCAACCACAATAGTAATCACTATATCTTATCCTTTTGGCCTTTATTGGATCAGAAAATAACTCTGAAATCAATACCTATATAGTGAATCTACACTAACATAAACTAGCTAACTTAAAATAGTAAAGAATTTAGTTATCTAATCCCAAGATTCCACTTCTCCCACATGCAGTATTAATATATCTGGTTTCACCAAGCATGTTAGCGTCAAAGCTGTCAGAAAAGCTCATCTACCACAAGAAGGTAAAAAATCTGTTATGTTAAGTATATGATTGTATATGGTCATCAAGGCTGGTACCATATTCCATTACTATGCCATCTTTCTTGCATGATCTTTCATGTGAAAGTTTCTCACCAAAAGGTTGCTGCGAGAGACGTGGTAATCTTGTACAGTTACTCAAGGATCGGACACTTCCAAACAACTGATATGAAGACATGCACCATGTGCATAAAACATATTGGCTAAGTATTCCCGCCAAACAACTTGGAAGGTGAATGATTATTAGCTTCTTGATTTTTCCATAATGAAGATCTATTAGATGCAAAAAAACTAAATTTTTATGTTGGAAATTTAAGAATCAACCTCCTAAGCTTCACAAGTTTAGTTTTGATCTTGCAAACCTTCTTAAGCAAATTTACTATGCAATGCAACAACCTATCTTAAAACACCCTCCTTACAAGTCATTTATCATCAAACACTTCCAAACTGTATTTAAATACATGTTATCAGTAGGTAGACTAAATCTAGAAATTTCATCGATTTCAGAGGTCTCTAAATACCAATACATTGTCTCCACCAAGTGTCTTTTCATTGTAACAGGATTCTGCTCAAACCCGTTAACTCTCAAGTTTCAACCTGTACCAATTTTGCAACTGTCCACCATCTCATACAAGCTTCTTTCAAGCCAATCTTCTGATAGTTCACTTAAATTATCTGTTCTCAAATTCTGAATAGAACCTTGGTTGGGCGAGCTTATTACCTTCTCAAAACTTCTCAATCAAGGAAATCAAGAAGGTTGAAATAAATAATCACTCCTTTCTAGCACACATCTAATACACACATCACCACCCGAAAATGAAACTCATAGTGTTTTTTAAATAATTAAATGTAAATAGTTTCTGCTGAAACATATTTTGTACCATGCAGTTTTTTTAGGTTATCTTCTTCAATAGTCAGCGATGCAACGGAGGTACTGTCTGATGAAACGTTGGTGGTAATGCACCAAAAAAGAGTTCCAAATTAACCATTGCACATATCTTTCCAGATGGATAAGAATTTATACCTGGAAAAACCAGATGAATTGGAAAACTCAAAGTCATAACCATATGTGGCAAAAGAATCACAGCAGATGATATGCTGGACATTCTCATACTGTGGATCAGGGAAGAAGTGGCCATACTGCCATAAATTGGGGGGGAAATGTCAGTAGCAATCAAGAGTTTAAGATTGAAGCTAGAGAATCAAGAAAAGTTACTTACAGAATGACCAAGTTTAAACTCAGATGACGTTCTCAATCTCAATATACATGCAAAAGCATATGGACGACTCAACATCCGATACCTACAAAGAGATATTAGAATCAGATCCAACTTAATAAAAGAATGCTATGATAACATTGCACAACCAATTTTCGTTTTAGCTATAAACATGCTTATGAGAAAACCAAATTGCATGCACGGATAATGTAAGTGCAGTAATGATGGTAGGCAAAAAATTATAAGCTGCTTGCACTTTCATTACATGAGTGAATCAGGAAGGTGCATATAAAAACTCTCTTTAAACTTACATGTCCTGAGGAAGTGTTGAATCATCTGTATCTGCATATAAAAACAAAGAACCACCACTCTCAATGCTCAGAAATTTCAGTGAGGCCAGATCTGTGTATTCATTTGTGACAGCAAATATATCCACACAGACACCTGCTTGAACAGCAACAGCAGCCTGTGATGCATAGTCAGCAATTTACATTGTAAAATAGTGCAATTTATATATGCCTTGTTTTACTGGAAAATACCAGATCTTTGTAGAATGGGGTTTGCTCAGGAAGCAAAGCCTTGTCAGCATCCTCCCTTCTGCTAGCATACTGCTCCCCATACCGTCTTGTGTCTAACTGTCCGGCTCCATAATCAGGGGGGCCAGATAAGAAGGCAAATACTCTTGCTGTTCATTGAATGATAAAACAAATGGTTTTTGTGAGACGTCAGATTCTATTGGAAACAACAAGAGAGGTAATAGGAGAAACTTCAAACTATTTCCTGTACGAGTACAGCTACAGTAAGGAAAACATGGTGATACGTGATTTAGTCTTTACCATACCCAATGCAAATGTATTCCCATATTCTGAACTCAGGTAGGTAATAAGAGCATCCATTGCAACCCCAAAACCCCTACCACCTAGCAATACACCATCCACACCTTGTCCTGCAGCTGTGGTCCTCTCCCAGGAGGTTGTAGGTTTCAGTGTCTCTAGGGCAGCAGCAATGCGATCCTTACAAATTTCTACCTGTTCACAAATAATTTTACCTTAATGATGCATTTGTAAAAGTAGCTCAGATGCATATCTTCTCAACATACTTTAAAACAGAGAGCCTGCAATGTACTTCTAATAATTATTTTTGGAAATCTATGATTCATGAGAAATATGGGTACACTCTTTGACATACAGGAGCCAAAAATGAAAGCAATGGCATCACATCTTCGAGAGCCACTGGTAATCTACCATCTGCCTCAGGAGGAATGAAGACATTTTTGACAACTGGTATAGGTCCCTGAATATCATAAAGCCCAATCTTGTGGCTGAAGGTAACAAGCCCAAATAATGAGCCTGGTCCCAAGGCTGCAAAACACGTGAACAAAATGAAATGGTGTGACATGGCATAGAAGGACAATAATGTTCATATGATTTGTCCAAAATTCTTCTCCAAGTCCACAAGGTTGTATAAATCCACATACCTTCAAGAGCCGCTAGAAGAGCACTTTTAATAAGTTCCAAGAATTCTTCAGAAGCTGCAGCAAATACAATAAAAGAAAGAAAAATTAGTGGATAATACGCAATATTGCAAGTGACTGACTTTTTTAAAAATTCACCAGATGAAAGAAATTGATATCGGATCTTACACGATAAATCCACTGCTGCGACATACACTGGTCTCGCCTGCATCACTTCAGATTCTTCCACTACAATCCACAGATTTGTTCCATCAGATCAAATCTTTTGCATCTATGATTATTAGGAGAAAAAAGGCATAGCCCGCAAGAACCCCTGGAAATGCAACTGAACGACATATGCAATCATTGGACAGGAGAGTTACAATTCAGAGTTCTTCCATCAAATCAACTCTTCCATCAAATCAACTCTCAAGGTAATAATTCTCAAGATCACAGTAAGATGTTCATAAAAATTAAGCTCAATGCTTAATGTTGGCGAGAATCATTTATATTGTGATTAACATAATAATTATCATAAAAAAATAAGCTAAAGGCAATTCACCTAACTGGTGTAACCTATCCTATTAAGGATCCACGCCAAGAGTTCCGATCATAGTTAACTAGTTGTGACATTTCTAGGCTGGTAGGTGTATGCAAATAACCTTTGATGGAAAGGCAACTTTGTCAAACATCCCTCCTTTGATACAAACTCTCATAGACAAGGTTAGAAGCCAAATGTCCTAAAGCAACCAGACCAAACATTAAGTAAGAGAGTGTAAAAGAGAGAGAGAGAACTTTATGATGGTGAACATTTGCTTCTGACAAAAAAAACAAAGAAATTGAGAATCAAGTAGAAGATGGTAAGAAAAGAAATATTTTATGGGAACTTACTATAGGTGGAAAAGATCTCAGTTCTTCATGCTTGTTGACCATTGTGAATTTTATACAGTTATACTTGGCTTTGTCCAACTGAACACACGCGCGTGCACAAAACAAGATTTCATTTCTTATTTATTTACATCCTTGTAATGCTTGTTGGAGACACTGATTCTTAAGACAGACTTTCTCCAAGATCAATACAAGATTTCATTTCTTTTTATTTACATCCTCGTAATGCTTGATGGAGACACTGATTTCTAAAGAGGGATTTTCTCTAAGATCATGAGATTTTGGGGAAAATTAGAAAGTTCATTTGGGTTATATCTAAAGATATTGAAGATTTCCTCACATTTGGGTTTTTTTTTTCTCTCATGAAGAACTGATTTTAGTAGGGGTTATCTTATCAAATTTCATTTTCCTAGGTATTTGGCTATTTGAAGTTGGATTGGACTAGAGTCATGCCAGGAGCATTTTTTTTAACTTCATCTAAGTTGACTCATACCTCTCTTTGTACATCACACCATTGAAAAGGTTCAGAGCAGATCTTCTCTAGAAGGAAAATTTGAGATCAGCTCCAATCAGTAAAAAAACATTTAATAGACCCCTCTATATTTGCTGTGAGCTGTAAAGAAAAGAAAACTGCCAGACAATTCCCAAATTATTTTAAAGGATTTTAAACTGAACTTAGGACTTTATTAGTTCTTGGGATCTGTAACTCCATGGTTTTGACCTTGTAGTAGTACTACATTTGTGGACCAATGCTGGTTCAAGAATGCAACTTGTTATAGTTGTATCATAGAGACCTGGCTAGACCGAGAGCTGCATTTTTCAAAGCATAACAAGATTGTTACCGTGACAAATCAAAGTAAATAGTGAATTCATGCTTTGTACTTTATGACTCCCTTTCTAATCCTCTCTTGAACTGGTTGATTATGAAATTGTCAATGGTTAATTTACCATTATAAGAATGATTAATTTGCCGTCATTGGCATTCGGCAATTTGCATTGTAGCATTTTTCTTGCTATTTTCCAACCACCCATTATTACTCTGTGGAGTTAGATGAAATATGCATGCATGAGACTGGTTGTTGATAATTGGACTTTGCCTTGTGACATTATTTTGATTATCAAATTGGTGCTGAAGTATACATGTTACACAGGACCCTATGATTGGGCATTGTTCTAGCTCTTATAATGTGTTCACTTCATATCATTAAAAGGTGTGCAACTGTAAATTATGCAACTTGCAGTCCATAGGGCAGTGTTATATACATAGCACCCTGTTGCTATTACTATATAGGCAACCACTCTGGGCCCCACAGATTTTGCTCTTCCAGGGTACCCGACAATAGATTATGGTGAAAGCTCAGAGAATGTGATGCTGTACAATTTCCTCTGCAATGGGATTCATTATTGCATTGCATTTGCTGTATGGGTGTCTAGCAATTAGACAGTGCATAGTCTCACGCTATCCACCATAAAGCACCGCATTACTCTTGCCAATTCGTTCCGCTCGTTTGTACTGTTTATTGGGTCTTAGAAACCTGAATTTCCCATGGCACAGAGCTTTATAGATCATCGGTTCTTAGTTGCATGAATTTGATGTTATTCTTCCTTGTTTCTCACTTATCTTAGTTATCTTTGTTTCTGCATATTGCTTAACATGGTTCACACACTTGTTGCATGTTGGATCACTCCACCAATACAGTTTTAATAGTATGAATAAACAAATTATTGGTTTGAATGAGCAGTTTAGTTTGGTTAGCATTTTCAAAATTCAAATGGTCCTTGACGAAGGTGTCATCCTATGCTATTAGTAGTAGCAAATTGCTTAATGCTTGCAATATGAATTATACTACCAGTGACAATGTAATAAACATATCTAATGGCTTTTGTTTATGTCTGGACATTATCATATTATGACCTTATTTATGTATTCCAAATGACCAAATCTAAACACATTAATTATAATCCAAGATTATCACGACCAAAAAATGTCAGAAGAAGTATAGAAATGACTATATCTATGCCAAGGCACCAGAAATACAAAGTTTTTCTTCCATCAGACTAAACTAAAACCTTCAAAAACCAAAATTGCACTAATCAGCATCCCAAAAACTCTAGAAATCTGATCATTTACCGGAAACCTTAACATAAACAACAAGAAAAAGCACATCTCAACACAAGAATAAAGCCGATAGAATCTCTGCAATGGATAGATCAAATTTAAGCACCAAAACCCAAAATTTATAGCAAAATAAGGCTATTTCCTTCACAGAAGATCAAATCTAAGAATTCAAAACCAATAAATACAACAAAACAAGCCACAACGCCAAAATTCAGTTCAAATCCCTCCACCAGTCCAAATCCAACGCGAGAAAAAAAAAAAAAAATCCAAAATTGAGCAACTCAATCTCACCAGGGATCTCGAGATCGATGAATGAGGAGCACATCTCGGCGCAGGACTGCGGCTGCGAGTACCGCTCGACGGACCGGGAGGTTAGCCCGTTGAGGGTCCCGCACAGCGAGCAGGTCCACGCCCACTGCTCGAGCTCGCAGTAGGAGTTGAAATAGGCCCAGCAGTTGTCGCAGCGGGGGAGGAGGTCGCCGTCGGATCCGTACACCGGCGAGCTCCCGTGCTCGTCGGCCTGGGCGAACGGGGACACAGTGACACCCCATGGTAACCCGCTCGATTCCAGGGCTTCTTGATCCACGGGGAATCGGGAGAGGGTGGCGCGAACGGCCATTGGTGGTGGCGATTGGGATCTGAGGCGGGGGCGGAGGAAAAGAAACGTTGTTGCTTTAGGGACTTTTGTGGAAATTGTTATGAAAGACGGGGAGGGAATTTGCCGAAAATGTACGCTCGACGTTCCAGTCGCGTGACGTGTGAGGACACGTGGACGGGTTTGATTGGCCGACGGTTCTCAAATGGCGTCGTCTCTGTGGGATTGTACCGGGCCGATCGGGCTCGAGTGGGTCGTTAGGTCAAGTTCAACGAGAAAGAGGTCCAACCGTATTTTATGGGCCTTTGACAAGTTGTCCGTGCGCGCTGTATTTGCTAAGTTAATTACTATTTACAAAAGTGAAATGATTTTGTCAATATTTTCTTTGTTTTCTTCTATTTCTCCTCCTGATTTTTTTATGAATTATTTTACCTTTTTTTGTTTTTGTTTCAATTTTTTTTGAGGACAAGACTTGATAGTAATCTTATGATTCTTGGTGACATACTTTCTTGGGTTTTGTGTAAACTACTCAGATCTTCTCTATTTAGAAATATACCCCTTAAACCTTTTGTATTGCAAATTTATTTTCTAAATCTTTTGAGATTTATAAATTTACCCCCTTTATTAGCTTTTGGAAGCTAAAGTAGCCGTCATGCCAAGGGGTAAGCAGCGGCCGGTTCCGTTTTTGTTGATTTTTGCAAAAACGAACCAACTGATTAGACTTAGGAACCAAATCAAATCAATTCAATTTAGTTTTTCAGTTAGGCCTATATATTTTTAACAACTTGCAGATGGATATTGATTAATGCGATATTGTAACATTACACAATTAAACAAAAAAAATACTATAAATTAACTGCAGATACAAACAGAAGGAAGACAAGAAGAAGATTCAATTTATATGCTGGCAAGAGGAAAAAGTTAATTGGCCTCAAAATTGTTGGAATTGAAGAATATAAAAGCGAATCTTTGAGCTGAATTATGGCAAGATCCGTTGATCGAATCAATTAGATGATGGTTGGAGTGTGTTCTCCTTCCATTGGGGATGAACGTGGTATATTCACATGTTCAATTCTGACTTCGAATGAATGAGATATTTGTTGGCCCGGAGGCCTTCCTCTCTAGTTTTGATGATGATTAACTCATATAGTTATGTTTACTAATAATCTTGTGATTTTAGTTTCAGATCATTTAGCAAGATATTAGTTGGTGATTGCTTCAACAAGAGGAGTTTAGAAGCTTTCACATGGTGATTCCAGTGCCCGAGCATCAAGATCATACCTTTGCACTCGGTGGATCACGGTTTGGGATCGAGTCAACTTGAAGATGAAGATCGTCAAGAAGGCTCAGGTATCCTAGTTTAGTTTAGTGTGTTTTAGATCCATGTGTAAAGATAAGAATAGTTGATATGCTCAAGTGCACAACACACACAAGTTTTATGTTTGGTTTTGATATTGGTTTTCATGAATAGATTGTTAAAACAAGTTTAAATGGTTTATATGTATAATAGATGTATTCTAATTATACATGCATGCTTAAACTTCCTATACAAACTTATTTTGACTTTCCTATTCATGTATTGAAAAATCCAAGTTTGATAAAATACAAGTTTTAATTTTTGGTAAAAATGATTGACACAAAAATAGTTTCATATGCTTGATATTTGAGTTGAAATTTTTATCACATGTTTATATATCAATACAAAATGATAAAACTATTTTTGGATATTTTTACAAGACTTAAAAGAATTTTTAGAAATATTTTTAACAAGTGTTTCTGACCTAGAACAGTGGCTGACAGGCCAGGTCGGTCGACCGAACCAAGGGCCGGTCGACCCTGCGGTCGACCGACGTGCACAGCCTTGTGCACGTCTGCAGCACAGTGGGCCGGCCGACCGAGCGGTCGACCGGACCAGAGAGCTTTGCTCTCTGTATCTGGGCGGTCGGCCGTACGGTCGACCGGTTGCCCCAACGGTCATATTTCTGAACGTTGCCGGTCGGCCGGGCCGGCCGACCGCAGGCCTGTCAGGCTGACAGATCAGCCTAACGGCTAGTTTCTGGTTGGGCCTATAAATACCCCATCTCTTTGGGGATTTAGATAAGATTTCAAGAGCTAAAATTTCTCTCCTTTCTTGGTGTTTAAAATAAGTTTTCAAAAGGTTTTAGAGCTTCAAAAGATCAATCTTATTTGTTTTAGAGTTTTTGGAAAATTCAAAGAAAATAGAAAATTGGGAGATTTGTTTTGGTTCTTCATTTCTATCTTTTACAAGAGTTTTCCCAAGTATTTTACTTTGAGTTTTTATTTCCAAACTCTAGTTTTTTTCCACAGTTGAGCTATCCTCTATCCTAATCTATTTAGGATCTTTTGTTTGTGGGAAAAGAGAAAAAGAGAGATTGTTTGAGGTTGATTGAGCCTCTAAGTTGTAAACCCTCCTTATATTTGTGTATCCCTCTTTGGTAGAGGTTGATCGGAGTGGTATTGGTTTGGATCCCTCTTCGGTAGAGGTGATTGTGTTTGTTATTGGTTATGGGTCTTATCCCTCTTCAGTAGAGGTGGATTGTGGTTGTATTGCCTCGGTGGCATTGTAAGGTTGAGAGAGGAGTTCGGTACTCCTATAGTGGATTGGAAATCCTTCTCGGTGAAGGTGGGGACGTAGAGCTAGGGGCTCGAACCTCGAAACATATCCTTGTGTTTGCGTTTGATCCATTGTCTCTTAACTCTCTCTTTTATATTGTGCAAAGCATCATTCATTTCATATCATTCATATTGCTTGTGTTGTACCTTGCATTATTTCATATTGCTATATTTCTTATATGCTTGGTTGTTTGTGTGTGCCTCACTTATACTTAACCACAAGAGCTTCATATAGCACCTCAACCCATATCTAGGGGAATCAATAGGAGTTAGTCCAGAGCCCTTCACGGGGAATTCGGCTACACTTGTGTGTTGTATTAAGTGTGTTGCAAATATTATTTTAAGCTTCCGCATTTAGCGCATTTAGGTTATAGATTAGCTTATCACCTATTCACCCCTTCTAGGTGATTTACAATATTCAAGTCTAAAGATTGCCTAATTCAAAGCCAAAATGGGACTAAAGGTAGCTAAAAGCATTTAGTCCCACATTGGCCATGAGATGGAAGTTTGTGGTGTATAAATAGAGAAAATTGAGAACAAAGGGCGTGCCCTTTGGGTACTTGGAGTTTTCGTTCGCGAAAATGAGGGAGGGTTCGGGTTCGGGTTCCCTAGCCTGGTTCGCGGCCGGGTTCGGGTTCGGGTTCCCTAGCCTGATTCTTTTTGAATCGGGTCTCAAGGGTATGGGTTGCTCCGCTACCCGAACCAAACCCTTCGTTTTGAATCGGGTCTCAAGGGTATGTGTAACACCCCGCTCCCGGAATACGTACTTAGTTGCGTATTCAGATTTTTCGATCGTATTTTTCGATTTACTTCCTGTATTTGTTTTGTATTATGAATTATTTATATGATCGTTTTGTCTTGGATCCGGATTCACGGACTCGGAGTCAGCCCTAGTCTGAACCGAGGACCGATCCTAGGGTATTACTCGATTTAGTCTTTTTGGTATTTCGATTTGACCGATTTTAGTTTTAAACATCATTTTCCAATATTTTAGATTTTCTATGATTTTCTGGAATTTTCCTGAATTAAATTGAAAATCTTCAAAACGGTGTCGACCAGTGCTGCTGACCGATTCCCAGATTTTTAATTTACAAACAGATTGGAATTACTAGAAATGTTTTTTACATTATTTCTTAAAATCACATTTCCTATCTAAATACTTTTTCTAAGGATTTTATGAATTTATCAAAGTTCCACCGGATTTGGTGTCGGCCAGTATCGCTGGTTGATTTCAGGATTTTAATTTAAAAACTATAAAGAATTTCTTGAAATGGATTTCACCGTGATTCTTAGAATAATATTCTTGATTTTTGAGAATTTTTGCGGGTCGTTCCGAGCTACTTGATTTTCGGACGATTCCGGTATTTTTCCGAAAATTTTCCGCATCCGCAACTGAATCCCGGGAATCCGCTACTCTAATTATTTTCACTTTTTCTTCCAAGAGAATATCTTACTTTTTTCATTTTCTTTTCCTTTTTCCTTTTTCCTTTTTCTTTCCTTCCTTTTCCTTCCACCAAATTCTCCAAAATTCTCCATTCTTCCATTACCTTCTACAACTTTCCACAAAAATATCTTCTCCAAAATATCTAAAACCACTCAAACCCCTCTCCCATCACCATGGGCGGCCAAGAGACACCTCACCTCTCCATTTTTACAAAAAACCCCTCCCTAAACACTTTTACATCACCTTCACAATTCCAATTCATATATAAACTTTTCCTTCTTCTTTCCACTTCATTTATCTCTTCACCAACACCTTAACCACCACCAACTCCTCCTTCATCTCCACCACAACCACCACAATCACAACTTCTCCAACTCCCTACCTTCATCTTCTTCCTCCTCCTTCTCCATTTAAACCACCACAAACTCCAAAAACTCCACCAAAATCCAAAACATCCAAACATACCACCACTAAAATCCTTCACCAAACCATCACCCCACCACCATATCCCAGGCCGGCCACCCTCCTTGGCTAGGGGCCGAGCTCTTCTTCGTCGGCACATCTCCGATGATTATTCCGGTAATCATTTACGATTATTCCGGTAATCATTCCGGTGACAATTTCGACGACAACACTAACGTTACCACCACCATCTTTTCTTATCCTTTTTCATCACCATCTCCACTACTATTCACCACCACCATCTTCACTTCCACCATCACTTTCACCATCACAACAGCCCCCCTCTCTCTCTCATCTCTCTCTGATTCTCTCTCTCTTCCTGTACCTCTCTCTCTCCTTTCCAATCTCTCTCTCTCTCCTGTCCAATCTCTCTCTCAAGATTCTCTCTTTCTCTCTCCTGGTTTCTCTTTCCTCTCCCTAATCTCTTTCTCTCTAGATCTCCTCCTTCTCTCTGTTAATTGCTGGCGCGGATCCCACCCCCGCGTCCAGGCAACTCCTTAACGCGAATCTTCGCATTCTTGACATCTGTTTGACGCGGCCTTCGCGTCCTTGTACCGACGCAACGCGGAGTCCATGCCTGCGTCTGTGTCCCTCTTGTGTCAACACGACGCGGAGCTAATGCCCGCGTTTGTGTTCTTCTCGTGCTAACGCGACGCGGAACCCACATCCGCGTCCGCGTTCTTCTCGTGTCCTGACTTGAACGCGGGTGTCGAACCCTGCGTTTGTGGCATCTGCGCGATGCGACTCCTGCGTCTGCGACTCCCGCGTCTCACTCTCAAAAACCCGCGTCTCCCTGTGCACTCTCTCTTTCCATATACTTCTCCCTCTAAGCTTTCTCTTTCTAATTCTTTCTCTCTCCTCTTCACTTTCTCTCTCTAAAAATATTTATATATTATTATATTTTATGGCGCGTGCGCGAGTTCCATGGATTTCGGACCTTTCAGCATTTCCGGTGATTTAGGCGAGTGTCCTCGCCTCCATTTGGGTTTTCCCGCTTTGTCGGGTCGACATGTATTTTATTCCATGTTTAAATGTATTTTGTATTAGGCTGGGTCCTTGTATTGGTGTATGGCCGAGTGCCAATGACTGGACATGTATTGCTCTGTGACGAATGCTTGTAATAGGATAGAACAACTCGTGCGGGCCATTCAGCCTCCGGTCTCTCACTATCTCGAAAGAGAAGTGAGTAAGACCGTCAGGTTTCTCAGCTTCCGGTCTCTCACTATCTCGAAAGAGAAGTGAGTTGAGACCGTCAGGTTTCTCAGCCTCCGGTCTCTCACTATCTCGAAAGAGAAGTGAGTTGAGACCGTCAGGTCTCTCAGCTCCGCCTGGTTATCATAATCAGCGTTCAGCGCTTTACCACTAGATTCGTTTAGGCGAGATGCTGCCGGATTTTCTACTCGCACTTTAAGCCGAGTTGTCCCGGCAACCTTGCCAGACGCTCCAGTGTTAAATACTGTTTGCTGTCTGTGCCTCCAGCTTGCTCAGCTCCGCTTGGTTGTGCTCAGCTACTACTCTATCACATGCCACGTATTCACCTGATATGTTAACACTTGACATGCCATTACTTCATACCTGTCAATTACATGCTACTATTTAACACCTGTTTGTATCACCTGACAACTGATGTGTTATCACCTAACACCAGGCATGCTACTATTTGGCAAGACCCCTTGTTATGACATGACTTGCCACCGGACTAATATCAATCTCTTGACATGATTGGTCACCTGCTAAATATCATCCTCCTGTCATGCTATCACTTGACACCCGACATGACCTGTGATTATCTCATTTACGGGAATACTACACTTGTTATCCTGCATTACATGCAGTGACTTGAATCTTGTACTTGTTATCCTATATTATATATACAGTGACCTGAATCTATAGTACTTATGTACTCCTGAATTCCTGATCATGTCTTGTACCTGCTATTCCCGTAAATTGATAACTACATAATAAATCATAAAAAGGAACAACTTACATGGGTCGGGGGAAACTTGCGACTATCAATACATGTTCGTGTTTACAGTGGTACTAGGCATGTTGTGCAACTAAAACTTCCGGTCTGACCTGTGGGCCTCCAGGCGACCAAGGGGAGTGCTGGCTCCCTCCTTCTTGGTACCATCTTGATAAGGGCATCCTATAAGACCCTCCTGATCGCCTTGCGGCAGGTTCCGTCCACCAAGCAACGGAACAATCCTGGGCCGTGGTCCCGGATATGTACGGGACACACTATAAACATTGTTCATTGATACCCCCGTTGGTTTCCAATAACAACCTTGCTTTACTCAGATGTGGATATATGTGTGCTGGGACGCTAGTTCACATATCTAGACATCAGGGTAAGACGAGTAATAATAATAATAAAAGATGCCAACCATGGATCCGTTGTATGCTTTACCGAGTTTGCTTCCATCGGGTTTTACATCGGATTTTCGGTTTTATGATTATTATCATATTAGCTGCTCATACCCTGTTTTATTACCCATGTTCCATTCCATCAGTCTTCTGCTCCTATCTTATCATACCATGAGTACTTCCTGTTTGATATCACTTGTCTTATATTTACTTGCTCCTGCATGCTTATGGTCACGACACGGTTTTCAATGCATGATCATGATTCGGTTTTATCGATATACGAGTGCTTATCTTTGCACGCCATCTGGCTTTCACCTCACCACTCGCTTGGGGAGTTCTGACTCCTCTGGATTCTCATGTCCAGGTCTCGGAGATTGAAGCATGTCAGAGCTTGGAACTTGTAGAGTCCCGGTTGCTGATCAGAATGGCGCAGCGGTAGCGTGGATCTCCAACAGATCATCCTGAGCTCTATCCTTCCAGGCCCTCCTGTGTGCCTCTCGAGTTTTCCTTTTGTAAACTCGTGAGTGCCTTTGATACTGTTCACTCTTGTACATCCCTTTGTATTTTCGCATTTGCGCCTATCGGTGATGTAATATTATTATAATATTTGTCACCTCTGGTGATAACTTTGTAATTGTACTCATTGGTTGGAATGTATAATGCACCACGTGCTTCCGTACTCTGATTCTTGCCTGTACTGATGCTTAGCGTATATACGTGAGGGTATTTCTGACCTGCGTATATACGTCGCAGTAACGTCTCCATACCCGCTGGATCAGGGCATTACAGGGTGGTATCAGAGCCTAGGCTCTCACATCCTCAGTACGTCCAGACGGCAAATTAATGGTAAAGAGATTTGCAACTGGAATGCATGAGTCCTGGTTATACACTCCAACTATAAGTGCAGAGTTATCTATTCTTTCTTGATCATTTTCCGTTGATTCCTAATCCCTTCCATCTTTCCCCCTGTTTTGGTTTTTCGAAGCCTTTATACCAACTTAAGATATGAATAGACTAGAGAGGTAGCGGCTGGTTCTGAATGAAGCTATTATATGATCTCTTCGGCCAACTCTTTGAAGTTCGGGTATTCTCAGGATTAATCCACGATCGGGTTATCTTTCAGAAGTCAGTAGTCGGAATTCTCTATGGATATTCTACATTCTCGGCTATATCTTTCGGAGTGATTGATGCCTGGTATTCAGAATTCTCAATTATCGGTCTTCTTTATTATGCTCAGGACTATCAGGATTTTCTTTATCTTCAGTATTCTGGCTCATCCTCAGAGCGACATTAAGTATGCAGTACAGCGGGAATTCTATTGCAAAGCTGTGTTATCAGTCAATATTATTCGGCATTGTTCGAAGATTTATACAACCGGAAGTGCAGAGGATGTCTATGTTCTGATTATTGTTCAATCAACTCGAGAGCCCTACCTATAGTGCTTCATATCTTAATTGGTATAATTCCCGTCCTTGTCCTCTTTGTGTTCAATTTACCCCTTATCGAAATTGCGAGGACGCAATTTTTGTAAGGTGGATGGATTGTAACACCCCGCTCCCGGAATACGTACTTAGTTGCGTATTCAGATTTTTCGATCGTATTTTTCGATTTACTTCCTGTATTTGTTTTGTATTATGAATTATTTATATGATCGTTTTGTCTTGGATCCGGATTCACGGACTCGGAGTCAGCCCTAGTCTGAACCGAGGACCCGATCCTAGGGTATTACTCGATTTGGTCTTTCTAGTATTTCGATTTGACCGATTTTAGTTTTAAACATCATTTTCCAATATTTTAGATTTTCTATGATTTTCTGAAATTTTCCTGAATTAAATTGAAAATCTTCAAAACCGGTGTCGACCAGTGCTGCTGACCGATTCCCGAATTTTTAATTTACAAACAGATTGGAATTACTAGAAATGTCTTTTTACATTATTTCTTCAAATCACATTTCCTATCTAAATACTTTTTCTAAGGATTTTATGAATTTATCAAAGTTCCACCAGATTTGGTGTCGGCCAGTATCGCTGGTTGATTCCAGGGTTTTTAATTTAAAAACTATAAAGAATTTCTTGAAATGGATTTCATCATGATTCTTAGAATAATATTCTTGATTTTTGAGAATTTTTGCGGGTCGTTCCGAGGTACTTGATTTTCGGACGATTCTGGTATTTTTCCGAAAATTTTCCGCATCCGCAACTGAATCCCGGGAATCCGCTACTCTAATTATTTTCACTTTTTCTTCCAAGAGAATATCTTCCTTTCTTCATTTTCTTTTCCTTTTTCCTTTTTCTTTTTCTTTCCTTCCTTTTCCTTCTACCAAATTCTCCAAAATTCTCCATTCTTCCATTACCTTCTACAACTTTCATCAAAAATATCTTCTCCAAAATATCTAAAACCACTCAAACCCCTCTCCCATCACCATGGCCGGCCAAGAGACACCTCACCTCTCCATTTTTACAAAAAACCCCCTCCCTAAACACTTTTACATCACCTTCACAATTCCAATTCATATATAAACTTTTCCTTCTTCTTTTCACTTCATTTTTCTCTTCACCAACACCTTAACCACCACCAACTCCTTCATCTCCACCACAACCACCACAATCACAACTTCTCCAACTCCCTACCTTCATCTTCTTCCTCCTCCTTCTCCATTTAAACCACCACAAACTCCAAAAACTCCACCAAAATCCAAAACATCCCCTTTACCTTTTCCAAACATACCACCACTAAAATCCTTCACCAAACCATCACCCCACCACCATATCCCAGGCCGGCCACCCTCCTTGGCTACGGGCCGAACTCTTCTTCGTCGGCACATCTCCGATGATTATTCCGGTAATCATTTACGATTATTCCGGTAATCATTCCGGTGACAATTTCGACGACAACACTAACGTTACCACCACCATCTTTTCTTAACCTTTTTCATCACCATCTCCACTACTATTCACCACCACCATCTTCACTTCCACAATCACTTTCACCATCACAACAGCCCCCTTCTCTCTCTCATCTCTCTCCGATTCTCTCTCTCTTCCTGTACCTCTCTCTCTCCTGTCCAATCTCTCTCTCTCCTGTCCAATCTCTTCTCTCTCAAGATTCTCTCTTTCTCTCTCCTAGTTTCTCTCTCCTCTCCCTAATCTCTTTCTCTCTAGATCTCCCTCCTTCTCTCTGTTAATTGCTGGCGCGGATCCCACCCCCGCGTCCAGGCAACTCCTTAACGCGAATCTTCGCGTTCTTGACATCTGTTTGACGCGGCCTTCGCGTCCTTGTACCGACGCAACGCGGAGTCCATACCCGCGTCTGTGTCCCTCTCGTGTCAACACGACGCGGAGCTAATGCCCGTGTCTGTGTTGTTCTCGTGCTAACGCGACGCGGAACCCACATCCGCGTCCGCGTTCTTCTCGTGTCCTGACTTGAACGCTGGTGTCGAACCCCGCATTTGTGGCATGCGAGACGCGACTCCCGCGTCTGCGACTCCCGCGTCTCACTCTCAAAAACTTGCGTCTCCCTGTGCACTCTCTCTTTCCATATACTTCTCCCTCTAAGCTTTCTCTTTCTCTTTCTAATTCTTTCTCTCTCCTCTTCACTTTCTCTCTCTAAAAATATTTATATATTATTATATTTTATGGCGCGTGAGCGAGTTCCATGGATTTCGGACCTTTCAGCATTTTCGGTGATTTAGGCGAGTGTCCTCGCCTCCATTTGGGTTTCCCCGCTTTGTCGGGTCGACATGTATTTTATTCCATGTTTAAATGTATTTTGTATTGGGCTGGGTCCCTGTATTGGTGTATGGCCGAGTGCCAATGACTGGACATGTATTGCTCTGTAACGAATGCTTGTAATAGGATAGAACAACTCGTGCGGGCCATTCAGCCTCCGGTCTCTCACTATCTCGAAAGAGAAGTGAGTTGAGACCGTCAGGTTTCTCAGCCTCCGGTCTCTCACTATCTCGAAAGAGAAGTGAGCTCTCACTATCTCGAAAGAGAAGTGAGTTGAGACCGTCAGGTTTCTCAGCCTCCGGTCTCTCACTATCTCGAAAGAGAAGTGAGTTGAGACCGTCAGGTTTCTCAGCCTCCGGTCCTCATTATCTCGAAAGAGAAGTGAGTTGAGACCGTCAGGTCTCTCAGCTCGCCTGGTTATCATGATCAGCGTTCAGCGCTTTACCACTAGATTCGTCTAGGCGAGATGCTGCCGGATTTTCTACTCGCACTTTAAGCCGAGTTGTCCCGGCAATCTTGCCAGACGCTCCAGTGTTAAATACTGTTTGCTGTCTGTGCCTCCAGCTTGCTCAGCTCCGCTTGGTTGTGCTCAGCTACTACTCTATCACATGCCACGTATTCACCTGATATGTTAACACTTGACATGCCATTACTTCATACCTGTCAATTACATGCTACTATTTAACACCTGTTTGTATCACCTGACAACTGATGTGTTATCACCTAACACAAGCATGCTACTATTTGGCAAGACCCCTTGTTATGACATGACTTGCCACCGGACTAATATCAATCTCTTGACATGATTGGTCACCTGCCAAATATCATCCTCCTGTCATGCTATCACTTGACACCCGACATGACCTGTGATTATCTCATTTACGGGAATACTACACTTGTTATCCTGCATTACATGCAGTGACTTGAATCTTGTACTTGTTATCCTGTATTATATATACAGTGACCTGAATCTATAGTACTCATGTACTCCTGAATTCCTGATCATGTCTTGTACCTGCTATTCCCGTAAATTTGATAACTACATAATAAATCATAAAAAGGAACAACTTACATCGGGTCGGGGGAAACTTGCGACTATCAATACATGTTCGTGTTTACAATGGTACTAGGCATGTTGTGCAACTAAAACTTCCGGTCTGACCTGTGGGCCTCCAGGCGACCGAGGGGAGTGCTGGCTCCCTCCTTCTTGGTACCATCTTGATAAGGGCATCCTATAAGACCCTCCTGATCGCCTTGCGGCAGGTTCCGTCCACCAAGCAACGGAACAATCCTGGGCCGTGGTCCCGGGTATGTACGGGACACACTGTAAACATTGTTCGTTGATACCCCCGTTGGTTTTCAATAACAACCTTGCTTTACTCAGATATGGATATATGTGTGCTGGGACGCTAGTTCACATATCTAGACATCAGGGTAAGACGAGTAATAATAATAATAAAAGATGCCAACCATGGATCCGTTGTATGCTTTACCGAGTTTGCTTCCATCGGGTTTTACATCGGATTTCCGGTTTTATGATTATTATCATATTAGCTGCTCATACCCTGTTTTATTACCCATGTTCCATTCCATCAGTCTTCTGCTCCTATCTTATCATACCATGAGTACTTCCTGTTTGATATCACTTGTCTTATATTTACTTGCTCCTGCATGCTTATGGTCACGACGGTTTTCAATGCATGATCATGATTCGGTTTTATCGATACACAAGTGCTTATCTTTGCACGCCATCTGGCTTTCGCCTCACCACTCGCCTGGGGAGTTCTGACTCCTCTGGATTCTCATGTCCAGGTCTCGGAGATTGAAGCATGTCAGAGCTTGAAACTTGTAGAGTCTCGGTTGCTGATCAGAATGGCGCAGCGGTAGCGTGGATCTCCAGCAGATCATCCTGAGCTCTATCCTTCCAGGCCCCCCTCTGTGCCTCTCGAGTTTTCCTTTTGTAAACTCGTGAGTTCCTTTGATACTGTTCACTCTTGTACATCCCTTTGTATTCTCGCATTTGCGCCTATCGGTGATGTAATATTATTGTAATATTTGTCACCTCTGGTGATAACTTTGTAATTGTACTCATTGGTTGGAATGTATAATGCACCACGTGCTTCCGTACTCTGATTCTTGCCTGTACTGATGCTTAGCGTATATACGTGAGGGTATTTCTGACCTGCGTATATACGTCATAGTAACGTCTCCGTACCCACCGGATCGGGGCGTTACAGTATGGGTTGCTCCGCTACCCGAACCAAACCCGCTCCGATCTGGATCCGAACCGCCCGCCAACGGATGTCTGCGAACTGATCCGAACCGCCCGCCAACGGATGTCTGAAAAGCGTCTGTGCGGTTAGGCAGTTGGACCGTTGTGCGGTTTGGCGGTTTGGACCGAACAGTTGCGACGGTTCTGTCCGAACCGCTGCAACTATTGGGATTTAGCGGACGAGAATGCCCCTCCCGGAGCGCTATAAATAGCGCTCCGGTTTCCCTTTCTCAGACACCAACAACAATCTCTCTCTCTCTATCTCTCAGAATTCTAAAGCAAATTCTGAACTGGCAGTGGAGTTCTGAAGCGACTTCCAGCGAGAAGTGAGAAATTCATAACTCGGTTTCCGAAGCGACTTCCAAAGGAGATTCTGCAAAATTTGTTCTGAAAGAGGGATCAGAAAATTCAACAGATTCTTTTATAGAATTGTTGTTTGAATCTGGTACTTCTGAAGAAGAATATTCTTCAACCTTCCTTCGTCCTCAACAGTGGGTGCTACTCCAAAGTAAAGGCAAATATTCATTCGAAATTTGTCCTTGTCCCGCTGCTTCAACGATCCTGTGAAGGTACTGGTTGACTACGGTTCAACCGTACGGTGATTTGATAGTGCTATCCAAATACCGTGAAGGAGTGTTGTATCTTGGGAGACCAGCGTCCATTATCCCGTTAGCACCGGTGCGGGGGACGTAATTGTCTAAAGGAGATTCGCTCTAAGCTTACCTCACTCCAAATACTGTATAAGTGAATTAAATTCTTTATACAGGGGATATACTGATATTCAGTATATCGAGACTGACTTAGATTCAGTCTAATTGGTGTTTAACCAAGGAAGGAAATTGAAAGGTGGTTCTTAAATTAAGGAATGTTCTATTGAACAGAAAACCTCCCACCTGATATTTGCCGACCTGATCAATTAGATTGTTGATATCTCAGTGATCTTGATTAGTTGTTAGATTGATTCCTATTAAGCAGAATCCAACAATCTTAAGACAATTATTTATTGAAGTTTTTTACTTCTGTTCTGCTTGAACTTGCAGAAAATGTCTGAGACTAATCAAGATAGTACAAGTAAGGCACCAAACATGTAGCTCCAAACTTTGATGCCTACTCCACTTCCTAACCCGAAGCAGGAGAAGCCAGGAAAGTTTGACAGCACAGAATTTAAGAGGTGGCAACAGAAGATGCTCTTCTACTTGACCACTCTTCATCTGGCCAAATTCCTGCAGGAAGATCCACCAGAACCCGGAACTGATCGGGACTCAGTCCTTGCAGTCGATGCTTGGACACAAGGTGACTTCATTTGCCAAAATTATGTTTTAAATGGACTGGATGACTCTCTTTACAATGTCTACAGTCCCATCAGAACGGCAAAGAAGTTATGGGCCAGTCTTGACAAGAAGTACAAGACTGAGGATGCTGGTACTAAGAAGTTCGTCGTAGGACGATTTCTGGAGTACAAAATGGTGGATAGCAAGACTGTAATCAGTCAGGTGCAAGAGTTCCAACTTATCTTGCACGAGATAGAAGCCGAAGGTATGATTCTTCCTGAAACTTTTCAGGTTGCAACTATCGTGGAGAAACTCCCACCTGCGTGGAGAGATTTCAAGAACTACCTGAAGCATAAGCGAAAGGAGCTAAAGTTGAAAGATCTCATTGTGAGGCTTCGTATCGAGGAGGACAACCGCAAGTCCGAGAAAAGGAGCAGCAAGAACTCCTATGAAGCAAAAGCCAATGTGATCGAAGACTCAAAGGGGAAAGCGTTTACTTCCAAAGGCTTAAAGCGGAAGAAGACTTCCCAGGGGTACAAAGGTAAGGCCCAAGAAGGCAAGAACATGCGCTTCAAAGGAACCTGCTACATCTGCAACAAAGAGGGGCATAAGGCGAATGAATGTCCCAGCCGTCTCAAGAAGAACAAGAAGAGCCATCCACAGGTGAACTTGACCAACCATGAATCGCCAAGCCTTCCAGCTGTAGTGTCAGAAGTGAATCTAACAACCAATAATAAGGATTGGTGGGTAGACACTGGAGCTACCCGGCACATCTGCTCTGAGAAGTTATTATTCTCTGAATATCAAAAACTAGAGCAAGATGAGTAACTATTCATGGGTAATTCAGCCGCCTCAAAGGTTGAAGAAAAGGGCAAGGTCATCATGAAGTGGACATCGGGGAAAGAGCTTACTCTTAACGATGTGCTTCATATTCCAGACATCCGCAAGAATTTGATCTCCGGATTAATACTTAGTAAGAAAGGATTTAGAATGGTATTTGAATCCGATAAATTTGTACTTACTAAGGGAGGGATGTATGTGGGAAAGGGTTATCTTGTTGATGGACTTTTAAAGCCAATGTTGCAGTGGTAGATAAAAAATCTGTGTATTTGTACCCAAAGCTTATAAATAAAGAAAAATCTTCTATTTATTTGCTTGAGTCTCCTATTTTGTGGCATGCTAGATTAGGGCATGTAAATTACAAGTCATTAAAGAACTTGTCTAATCTGGGATATATTCCTAAACTCAACTTGGAAGAAATTCGCAAGTGTGAGATTTGTGTTGAGGCCAAGTTGGCGAAAAATTCATTTCACTCAATTGATCGAAATAAAGAACCTTTAGGGTTAATTCATAGCGATCTGTGTGATTTGAAGTTTATGCCAACTAGAGGCGGTAAAAAGTATTTCATTACTTTTATTGATGACTGTACAAGATACTGCTATGTGTATCTTTTAAACAGTAAGGATGAGGCAATAAATATGTTTATAACATATAAAGCCGAAGTTGAGAATCAACTCAACAAGAAAATCAAGATTCTAAAATCCGATAGAGGAGGAGAATATGAATCAAATGATTTTAGTGAGTTATATACTAATTTTGGTATAATCCATCAAACTACAGCACCATACACTCCTCAGCAAAATGGAATTGCTGAACGGAAGAACAGAACTTTGAAGGAGATGGTAAATTCCATGCTCGTAAGTTCTGGAGCTCCGCAGAACTTGTGGGGGGAAGCTCTATTAATTGCAAATTATATTCTAAATAGAGTACCCCACAAGAAACTTGGTCTTATACCATTTGAGTTATGGCATGGAAGGACACCTTCCTACCATTACCTCAAAATGTGGGGGTGCCTTGCAAAGGTGCTGGCACCATTACCTAAAAAGACTAAGTTGGGAGAAAAAATTATGGACTGCATATTCATAGGCTATGCCTTGTATAGTAGTGCCTACAGATTTCTGGTTCATAAATCAGAAATATCAGATATTCATATAAACATGATTATCGAATCTAGAGATGCTGTGTTCTTTGAAAATATCTTTCTATACAAACGGGAAGCAGATAAGACTTCTGGAAAAGAACATACGAGATGGCGTTCAGGGAAGAAAGCCCCGAGGAACCAATTGTTAATGCGGAAATTGAACCAAGAAGAAGTCAGAGATCTAGAATCTCAAAATCTTTTGGTCCAGATTTCATAGCATACGCTATTGAAAGCGAGCCTCAAATTTAAAGAGGCTATGTCAACCCCAGAAGCACAAATGTGGAAAGAAGCTATAAATAGCGAAATAGAATCCATACTAAGTAATCATACTTGAGAAATTGTAAACTTCCCTCCTGGCAGAAACCAATTGGGTGTAAGTGGATTTTCAAACGAAAATTAAAACCCGATGGATCTATCGATAAGTACAAGGCTAGATTAGTAGCCAAGGGTTATCGACAAAAAGAACGACTTGACTACTTCGATACTTATTCACCAGTAACAAGAATAACGTCCATTCGGATGTTGATTGCAATTGCAGTATTGCATAACTTAGATATCCGTCAAATGGATGTCAAGACTGTATTCTTAAATGGTGAATTATATGAAGAGATATATATGGAGTAACCTGAAGGATTTATAGTCAAGGGTCAAGAACACAAGGTGTGTAAATTGGTAAAATCCTTATACGGTTTAAAGCAGGCTCCTAAACAATGGCATGAGAAATTTGATAGTGTCATGATCAAAGATGGATTCACTATCAATGAATGCGATAAGTGTGTTTACACAAAAATAGTTGAAAATGCATGTATCATTGTTTGTCTTTATATAGACGACATGTTGATACTTGGGACTAATATTGAAATTATTAAGTCCACTAAAAGAATGTTATCCAACAGTTTTGACATGAAGGATCTGTTGCTGATGTAATTTTAGGAATTAAAATCACCAGAACACCAAATGGAATCAGTCTATCTCAATCTCACTACGTGGATAAGATGATAGAAAGATTCAAGGATCATGGGATAAAAGAGAATACAAACCCTTTTCTCCCACACGTTCACCTTCATAAGAATACAGGGACTGGAATACGCCAGTAAGAGTATTCTCAGATTATCGGAAGTCTAATGTATTTGATGAATTGCACTAGACCCGATATTGCTTACGCTGTAAGCAAGTTAAGCAGATACACTAGTAATCCTAGTGATCAACATTGGACTGCTCTACTACGAGTATTGGGTTACGTATCACATACAAAGGAATATGCCTTGAGATATGAACAGTATCCACCTGTACTTGAAGGATACAGTGATGCTAATTGGATTGCAGATTCTGAGGAATCAAAATCAACTAGCGGATACGTATTTACTCTAGCAGAAGCAGTGGTATCTTGGAAATATTCTAAGCAAACATGTATTGCCCGTTCCACTATGGAATCGGAAGTCATAGCCTTAGATAAGGCTGGAGAAGAAGCAGAATGGCTTCGACAATTCTTGGAAGATATACCATTATGGCAAAAGCCAGTGCCCGCTATTTGTATACACTGCGATAATCAAGCAGCTATATCTAGGGCACAAAATGTTATGTACAACTATAAGTCTAGACATATTCGTCGTAGACATAATACCGTGAAGCAGTTGCTCTCAAATGGAATTATCTCTATTGACTTTGTATCGTCAAAGGATAATTTAGCGGATCCGCTTACTAAAGGTTTAAGTGGAGAACGTATAAACTGCGCATCGAGGGGAATAGGTCTAAAAGCCAAATCTTACCGAGTCAGCTTAATGGAAATCTCACTTAGCGACTGGAGATCCCACGGACTAAGTTCAAGAGGAAAAACTAGTTATGATTGACTCAACAAGTAAGCACTTGGGACCTTGACTCCAATCCATTCCTAAGGTGCACATAAGTGCTTTTCTACAAGTGGATTAAGGATAAGCTTAATGCTTTTAATGATGCCTATATCTTATTACTAAACAAGTAGAGTAGAGTAGACTACTCTTAATAGGACGATCACCTATGTTAGTATAGAGTTGGGTCGGTGCTTTGGGAATTTCTATGGAGGCTGTTATTCCATAAAGATACTCTCTGAAACCAAGAATGTCCAGGACCAAAACGGACACAACTGAGAACCAAAGTTGATTTGGAAAGTCACTGTGTGAGGCTTGTTGACTTGGCTTACACTAACGGCTAACAGTTCAAGACCTAGTTCACTGATTAGCCAGTAAGTCCGATAAAGCTTTCGCTATGGAAGGTTCAAGACCTAGTTCACCTATCCTGATGCAGTTTCTTTTCTAAAGTACCTTTCACAATAGAGTCAGTCTCTTTGTGTGTCATTTCCTTGAATCTCCATTCATTGTGGGGGATTGTTGGAATTGAAGAATATAAAAGCAAATCTTTGAGCTGAATTATGGCAAGATCCATTAATCGAATCAATTGGATGATGGTTGGAGTGTGTTCTCCTTCCATTGGGAATGAACGTGGTATATTCACATGTTCAATTCTGACTTCGAACGAATGAGATATTCAAGTCTAAAGATTGCCTAATTCAAAGCCAAAATGGGACTAAAGGTTGCTAAAAGCATTTAGTCCCACATTGGCCATGGGATGGGAGTTTGTGGTGTATAAATACAGAAAATTGAGAACAAAGGGCGTGCCCTTTGGGTACTTGGAGTTTTCGCGCGCGAAAAGGAGGGAACTATGCTCACACATGCGTGCATACGCGCGCGCGCCGCCGCTGGCGGCGGCCGGCCGGCGCCGGCGCCGGTGCCGGGTTCGGGTTCGGGTTCCCTACCTGGCCTGGTTCTTTTTGGATCGGGTCTCAAGGGTATGGGTTACTCCGCTACCCGAACCAAACCCGCTCCGCTCCGGATCCGAATCGCCCGCCAACGGATCCGAACCGCCCGCCAACGGATGTCTGCGAACGGATCTGAACCGCCCACCAACGGATGTCTGAAAAGCGTCTGTGCGGTTAGGCAGTTGGACCGTTGTGCGGTTAGGCGGTTTGGACCGAACAGTTACGACGGTTCTGTCCGAACCGCTGCAACTGTTGGGATTTAGCAGACGAGAATGTGTAAATCACCTAGAGGGGGGTGAATAGGTGATAATGCTAATCTAGAAACTAAGTGCGCTAAATGCGGAAGTTAAAACAAATTTTGCAATCACTTAATACAACCAACAAGTGTAGCCGAATTCCCTGTGAAGGGTTTGGACTAACTCCTCTTGATTCCCCTAGATATGGGTTGAGGTGCTATATGAAGCTCTTGTGGTTAAGTATAAGTGAGGCACACACACAAGCAAGCCAAGCATATAAGGATGATAAGCACTATGAAATAATGCAAGGCACAACACAAGCAATATGAATGATATGAAAGATGCAATGCTCAACAAAAAAGTAAAGAGAGAGTTTAGAGACAAGTGGATCAAACGCAAACACAAGAATATGTTCCGAGGTTCGAGCCCCTAGCTCTACGTCCCCGCCTTCACCGAGAAGGATTTCTAATCCACTAAAGGAGTACCGAACTCCTCTCTCAACCTTACAATGCCACCGAGGAATACAACCACAATCCCCCTCTACCGAAGAGGGATAAGGCCCGTAGCCAATACAATTACAATCACCTCTACCGAAGAGGGATCCAAACACCACTCCGATCAACCTCTACCAAAGAGGGATACACAAATAAAGGAGGGTTTACAATCTTGGAGGCTTAATCAACCTCAAACACTTCTCTTTTCCACAAACAAAAGATCCTAAATAGATTAGGATAGAAGATAGCTCAAGTGTGGAAAAACTAGAGTTTTGAAAACAAAAACTCAAAGAAAAAATACTTGGGAAAACTCTTGGTAAAAGATATAAGTGAAGAACAAACCAAATCTCCCAAAATTCTATTTTCTTTGATTTTTCAAAATCCTAAAACAAAACAAAGATGAAATCTTTTTGGCACTTAAACTCTTTTGAAAACTTGTTTAAAACACTGGAGATATCAGGAAATTTTGGCTCAAAAATTCTTACCTAAATCCCCAAAGAAATGGGGTATTTATAGGCCCAACCAGAAACTAGCCGTTAGGCTGATCTGTCAGCCTGACAGGCCTGCGGTCGGCCGGCCCGGCCGACCGCCAACGGTCAGAAATATGACCGTTGGGGCATCCGATCGACCGCACGGCCGACCGCCCAGATAAAGAGAGCAAAGCTCTCTGGTCCAGTCGACCGCTCGGTCGGCCGGCCCACTGTGCTGCCAGACGTGCACAAGGCTGTGCACGTCGGTCGACCGCAGGGTCGACCGGCCCTTGGTTCGGTCGATCGTGCGGTCGGCCAACCTAGCCTGTCAGCCACTGTCCTAGGTCAGAAACACTTGTTAAAAAATATTTCTAAAAATCTTTTAAGTCTTATAAAAATCTCCAAAAAATAGTTTTATCATTTTGCATTGATATATAAACTTGTGATAAATATTTTAACTCAAATATCAAGCATATGAAACTATTTTTGTGTCTTATCATTTTTACCAAAAATCAAAACTTGTATTTTGTCAAACTTTGATTTTTCTATACATGAATAGGATAGTCAAAATAAGTTTGTATAGGAAGTTTAAGCATGCATGTATAACTAGAATACATATATTATACATATAAACCATTTAAACTTGTTTTGATCAATCTATTCATGAAAACAAATACTGGTTAAACCAAAACCAAAAAACCAATATTCAAACATAAAACGTGTGTGTTGTGCACTTGAGCATATCAACTATTCTTATCTTTACACATGAATTTAAAACACACTAAACACTAGGATACCTAAGTCTTCTTGACGATCTTCATCTTCAAGTCGACTCGATCCCAAACGTGATCCACCGAGTGCAAATGAGTGATCTTGAAGTTCGGCACCGGAATTACCATGTGAAGGCTTCCAAACTCATCTTTTTGAAGCAATCACCAACTAATATCTTGTTACATGATCTGAAACTAAAATCACAAGATTATTAGTAAACATAACTACATGAGTTAATCATCATCAAAACTAGATAGGAAGGCCTCCGGGCCAACAATCTCCCCCTTTTTGATGATGACAAAACTCATGGAGTTATATATGCATGGATTAAAGTTAAGCTTCAAAGAAGGTCCCCCTTAACTCATGCATAAACAAATAAACATAAATAATATGCAATGAAGGCTCTTAAATATGAATACATATCTATGCATAAACAATAAAAAGGTTCTAGATACACAATGAAATGTTCAAAAAACAAAACATGCTCTAGATACCAATTAAAATTAAACTAAATTAAACTTAATATATGCAAAACTTAAACATGCATATATAAAACACAATCAAACTCAAAATTTTCTCCCCCTTTTGTCAATCATCAACAAAGGGGTAAAAATCAAAACAAAACAAAATCTTCTCCCCCTTTTTAATACAAGGAAACAATCATCAATGAGGAGTAAAAGCAAAACCAAATCAATAAATTTTTCTCTCCTTTTTTGTTCGAAACAAAGAATCAACAAAGGGTTAATAAAAAATTAAAAATGAGAACATTGTTTTTATTGTGTTGACCCTTTTTGTCTAAAACAAAAACAAAACCAAATAGGGGTGACAATCAATTAAGGTACCAATTGAAAATATGTCAAAGTAGCATCTTGATACCAATTGAAAGTAAACATAAATCAATCAACAAATGGTATATGCGATATACATTCATGAAGAGGAAGATGTGAAGCTTCCCTACATAGATACATTACATGAGGGAGGGATGACAAGCCCTAATTCACATAACGTATACTATGTAATGCATAAGAGGAGATGTGAAGCTCCCGCTACACACGTGTACCACATAAGGAAGAGATTGTCAAGCTCTTCAATACAAGATACACTCATCATGAATCTATATGTAGAAGAGATGTTAAGCTCTCCTTGCATATAGGCAATACAAATCAAAACTTTTGACTATTTCTTTAAACAAAATTTTGAGATACCAAATTTTAAAACATTCAAATAAACATCTTGATATCAAAAGAGAGTATTTTTTAAGTATATGATATCAATTTAAAAATTTTATTTTCTATCATAAAGCAAGGGAGTGGAAATACAAATACCAATTGTAAACATGAAAATTGAATTTTCTCCCCTTTATGAAATACCAACAAAAATAATGCGTAGGCTTGAAATGAGATACTAGTTGAAAAGCAATTGAAAACTAATCAATTGAAACAAAATTGAAGCTCAAGCTTAGCATAAACACAAACATATATATGTATGAAAAATAGATACCAATTGAAATTGATATTCTTTGAAATGCAAGCATACATATACGAAAATATATGAGTATACAATAAAAGTCAAAATTGATACCAATTGAAATAGTTTCAATGATACCAATTGAAACAACAATAATGATCAAGTGCATACATCATATAACTACCACCCATTCATGCACAAGTTTAAAAGATATTCAAGAAGGGTATACATGGCATGGTCTCCCAACCAACCGCCCTTAGATGGTAGGGGTTTTCGAAAAATAGATTTGAAAAATAAAGTATATTTGAAAAACTCTACCAAAATGAAGAATATCGCAACTAGTTAAAAGGAAAATTTATAAACTAGTACGAAATCCTTCAAGTAAGGAATAAAACAAAACTATTTTTCATGAAACATGAAATCCACATGGCACTAAAACACTCAAAATCCATTAAGCTCAAACATACTCATGAAAACACAATCATGAGAAACATTGTAAAAGAGGTGAGTGTGCAAGTGTTATGTGAAACATATAATCATGAAAATTGACAATTAAGCTCAATATTCCTTAAAACACGAAAACATGAAATTCATTAAAACTATTTAATCTTCAAGGTATATGTATGTCCTATACAAAATAAAGTATACATACATATCCAAATACAACGAGTCCACAAAGATATATGCATGAAGGCACGTGGCTCAAAAGAATGTATATGTATAACAATAATTTGGATAAAATGGACATATACATGAAGTTAAACATAACCATAAAACAAATTTAAGAATGGGAATACAAGTTTAAAATGTATGGATCATCAAAACTAGACTATACTAGCACATCTAATGGGTTCAAATAAGCATTCAAGCACAAACATATATAAATTTATTTGTGACCCACTATATGCACAAATATATACCTAGTCTTAATGAAAACTAACATTTAAACATATATTCAACATTTAAAGCATCAAAACAAGATATAAATAAACATGATCAACATAAACATGATTATTATGTAAATCCACATGTTATTAGATTCATGATGTACATGATAGCTAAACAAAGGTGAGAACACAAAATAATAGTCCATATTAAACATGGGTGTCTCAAATACTATACATGTATGTCAAGGATCTAATAAACATGGCATTTACATGATAATCACTAAACAATAAAACATGCTGTAAACAATGAAATGGAAAGCATGTAAACAATAATAAGGAGTTAGGAATCGTTACCAAAACCTACAAGGCAACTTTCCTTATCTCCAAAACGTGGTGGTCATCTCCACCAAACATCCCTTGAAAGTGATGCATCCAATTGATTTCCATGAAGCTCGGAACGCATCCACTCCAAGGTGCCGCTACTCTCACGTCATGCGAGAGCCCACACCTACATCATAAACAAGAGGGGTGGTCTTTGGTACCCATATCTTATTGGGTCCATGGGGGTTAGTACCTTCTCTAACCCAAACAAATTTATTTGCTATTTGAAACATGTATACGATCGTAGCAAAATTTAGTAAGGTGGCCCTTACGTCCACAATGTGTACAAGTGTACACATGAGCATACATAGTGTGATGGTGTCCGTGAGGAGCATGTGTATGCCGTGATGGGTGTGCATGCATAGGTGGAACTTATTTCTTTCGAAACAAAGATTCCAATCGTGTATGGCCCACAACACATTGGCTCAAAGTGGAGCCCAAACAATCAACACTTTTCTTCAAAACATTTATATCATTTTTAACACTTGAAGATAAAGTGGAGCATGCAAGGGGTGATCTAGGTGAAACTACCCTAGCATGGCAAACATGTGAATCAATCTTATTTTGCAAAAACTCATTTTTCTTTAAACATACATCTAAATCATTTGAAATAGAAATTATTTTATTTTTCAAAGCAACATTCTCTTTTAAAACAAAATCAATTTTTGAAGACAAGTTTTCATTTTTCTTTAAAATTGTTTCACAATCATTTTTATTTTTCAAAAATTTATTTTCTTTTAATGCAAGGTCTAATTGAGATCTCAATGAATCCCTTTCATTATAGACCTCAACCTTCTCTTGTAAACATTGTTAAGTCTAGAATGTAAACTTTTATTTTCTTTTTCAATTTCTAGACTTTTCTTTTTCAAATTTTATATTTTTAAATAATTTTTCACAAACTATAGATAGTTCTTCATTTAAAGCATGGGGATCAACAAAATCATTTGAAGAACTAGCATCATCATCAACATCTAAGTGGGTTTCCGAGTGTACCTCAAGGGAGTCATTCCCTTGGACCGTATAGCATTGTTGCGGCTCGGATTCATCTCCATTAGATTCCTCTTCTTGTTGGATTGGCATTTGAAGCTCGGGGGTGGTGGTTGTTGTCAACTTGTTCCACACTGCAAAGGCGGAATCAAGATTAGAAACATGCATAAGATAATCTTTAGGTAGCGTGCTTCTAATGGCCTCAAGGGCTTGTGCATTGGCCCCTATATGCTTGCTATCACTAAGGTAGGATTTCTTGGTAATGGCAAGGTAAACCTTATGTCCTAGGGTTTGTAAATAAACGGACATCCTAATCTTCCAAACAAGAATGTTGGAAGGGTCAAACATAGGTGGGGTCATGAAGTCCATGGGTCCAAACTATATGTGTGCAAGCAAACAAATGTGCAAATGCAAATGTAGATTAGCAAACAAAGGATCTCACTCCTAGGATGTTAAGCCAAAATTGCTTTGATACCAATTGTAAATCACCTAAAGGGGGGTGAATAGGTGATAATGCTAATCTAGAAACTAAGTGCGCTAAATGCGAAAGTTAAAATAAATTTGACAATCACTTAATACAACCAACAAGTGTAGCCGAATTCCCCGTGAAGGGCTCTGGACTAACTCCTGTTGATTCCCCTAGATATAGGTTGAGGTGCTATATGAAGCTCTTATGGTTAAGTATAAGTGAGACACACACACAAGCAAGCCAAGCATATAAGGATGATAAGCACTATGAAATAATGCAAGGCACAACACAAGCAATATGAATGATATGAAAGATACAATGCTCAACAAAAAAGTAAGAGAGAGAGAGAGAGAGTTTAGAGACAAGTGGATCAAACGCAAACACAAGGATATGTTCCGAGGTTCGAGCCCCTAACTCTACGTCCCCGCCTTCACCGAGAAGGATTTCTAATCCACTAAAGGAGTACCAAACTCCTCTCTCAACCTTACAATGCCACCGAGGCAATACAACCACAATCCACCTCTACTGAAGAGGGATAAGGCCCATAGCCAATACAATTACAATCACCTCTACCGAAGAGGGATCCAAACACCACTCCGATCAACCTCTATCAAAGAGGGATACACAAATAAAGGAGGGTTTACAATATTGGAGGCTTAATCAACCTCAAACACTTCTCTTTTCCACAAACAAAAGATCCTAAATAGATTAGGATAGAAGATAGCTCAAGTGTGGAAAAACTAGAGTTTTGAAAACAAAAACTCAAAGAAAAAATACTTGGGAAAACTCTTGGTAAAAGATATAAGTGAAGAACAAACCAAATCTCCCAAAATTCTATTTTCTTTGATTTTTCAAAACCCTAAAACAAAACAAAGATGAAATCTTTTTGGCACTTAAACTCTTTTGAAAACTTGTTTAAAACACTGGAGATATCAGGAAATTTTGGCTCAAAAATTCTTACCTAAATCCCCAAAGAAATGGGGTATTTATAGGCCCAACCAGAAACTAGCCGTTAGGCTGATCTGTCAGCCTGACAGGCCTGCGGTCGGCCGGCCCGGCCGACCGCCAACGGTCAGAAATATGACCGTTGGGGCATCCGATCGACCGCACGGCTGACCGCCCAGATAAAGAGAGCAAAGCTCTCTGGTCGGTCGACCGCTCGGTCGGCCGGCCCACTGTACTGGCAGACGTGCACAAGGCTGTGCACGTCGGTCGACCGCAGGGTCGACCGGCCCTTGGTTCGGTCGACCGTGCGGTCGGCCTACCTGGCCTATCAGCCACTGTCCTGGGTCAGAAACACTTGTTAAAAAATATTTCTAAAAATCTTTTAAGTCTTGTAAAATTCTCCAAAAAATAGTTTTATCATTTTGCATTGATATATAAACTTGTGATAAATATTTTAACTCAAATATCAAGCATATGAAACTATTTTTGTGTCTTATCATTTTTACCAAAAATCAAAACTTGTATTTTATCAAACTTTGATTTTTCTATACATGAATAGGATAGTCAAAATAAGTTTGTATAGGAAGTTTAAGCATGCATGTATAACTAGAATACATCTATTATACATATAAACCATTTAAACTTGTTTTGATCAATCTATTCATGAAAACAAATATTGGTTAAACCAAAACCAAAAAACCAATATCCAAACATAAAACGTGTGTGTTGTGCACTTGAGCATATCAACTATTCTTATCTTTACACATGGATCTAAAACACACTAAACACTAGGATACCTAAGTCTTCTTGACGATCTTCATCTTCAAGTCGACTCGATCCCAAACGTGATCCACCGAGTGCAAAAGAGTGATCTTGAAGCTCGGGCACCAGAATCACCATGTGAAGGCTTCCAAACTCATCTTTTTGAAGCAATCACCAACTAATATCTTGTTACATAATCTGAAACTAAAATCACAAGATTATTAGTAAACATAACTACATGAGTTAATCATCATCAAAACTAGAGAGGAAGGCCTCCGGGCCAACAGAATGCCCCTCCCGGAGCGCTATAAATAGCGCTCCGATTTTCCTTTCTCAGACACCAACAACAATCTCTCTCTATCTCTCAGAATTCTAAAGCAAATTATGAACTGGCAGTGGAGTTCTGAAGCGACTTCCAGCGAGAAGTGGGAAATCCGTAACTCGGTTTCCGAAGCGACCTTCCAAAGGAGATTCTGCAAAATTCGTTCTGAAAGAGGGATCAGAAAATTAACAGATTCTTTTATAGAATTGTTGTCTGAATATGGTACTTCTGAAGAAGAATATTCTTAGACCTTCCTTCGTCCTCAACAGTGGGTGCTACTCCAAAGTAAAGGCAAATATTCATTCGAAATTTGTCCTTGTCCCGCTGCTTCAACGATCCTGTGAAGGTACCAGTTGACTACGGTTCAACCGTACAGTGATTTGGTAGTGCTATCCAAATACCGTGAAGGAGTGTTGTATCTTGAGAGACCAGCGTCCATTATCCCGTTAGCACCGGTGCGGGAGACGTAATTGTCTTAAGGAGATTCGCTCTAAGCGTACCTCACTCCAAATACTGTATAAGTGAATTAAATTCTTTATACAGGGCATATACTGATATTCAGTATATCGAGACTGACTTAGATTCAGTCTAATTGGTGTTTAATCAAGGAAGGAAATTGAAAGGTGGTTCTTAAATTAAGGAACGTTCTATTGAAGAGAAAACCTCTCACCTGATATTTGCCGACCTGGCCAATTAGATTGTTGATATCTCAATGATCTTGATTAGTTGTCAGATTGATTCCTATTAAGCAGAATCCAACAAAAATTAAACTTTTTTAATTGATCATATCCCAGCAGTCACTTTTCTTGAGCCATGTCAAACATTGAACTGAAAAAATTCAGACAAAATAAGGCACATAACCATAAAATCAAGTAGAGTTGCAATATTTTTGAAGTAAAGAAAACTACTCAACGGACAAAATTGAAACACAAACGCAAAAAGAAAAGAAATATTAAAATAAAAAAATTACATAAAATATACAGAGAACTCAAGTGATATTAAGAGAAAGAACCCAAAAACAAATATCTAATCCTATCACTTACAAAATTCATATAAATTTACAGAAAAAAATCACATAAAAAGCTTCTGAAACACTAAACACCGACCAACCCGATGATTGAAACCCCAAATTCTCAGAAGAAACTTACCAATTTAATCACAAACAGCAAATATCTTAAAAAACATCAAATTCCACTTTATTGGATCGAACAATGCTAAATCCAATCACAATCACATAAACAAACAAAACCAACCGCCTCCGAGAGAACCAACACGGCGGCTCTCCGAACCCAACGAAATAGACCGAATTCAACGAGACCCATGATTGAATTGCGAGAAACAAACCGAACAAAACCCTAAAAAGCGAAACTTTAGCATGATTCAAACTAAGGGTCTACAAGATCAAGCACAACAGACAGACATAGGAAGCAGAGGGGGAGTGATCTCACTGTTAGACGAAGACGAAGATCCCTCGAGCAGCAAACCCTAGAATTCTCCTTCACAAATGTGGCGACGTGTTTGGATTGGAAGAGAGGATCAGTGGCGAGACTGAGTAGTGAGGAGGCTGGCTTGGATCGAGAGATGATCGAGAAGAGGAGGCACTATTAGAAAACAACTAAATTGTGTCTTAAAATTTGCGTCGGAGTAGTAATTTGACGTAAAATTTGCGTAGAAAAATCGCGGATTTGACGCAATAATGGATAATCACTACTTGTGTGAAGAAAAATAAAAAATAGTCTGAAATTTGCATCGAAAATTCGGCGCAATAGGTTTTTCACGCATTATAAATTAAAAAATCAATAAATTATAAAACCTTGCACCGGATTTTTGACGCAATAGTTTACATTTGCGTGGAAAATTCGATGCAAATGAATATTTCCCACAAAAAAAATTCGGTGGAAATTTTCGTGGGAATGTTGCGTCGAAAATGCAACATAATAATTTAATGTTGCGTCAAATTTTCGATGCAATATAACTTGCGTCGATCTTTTAATGACTTTGATTAGGTCGAGAAGAATTCAATCTGCCCCTCTTATCCCTCCTCCGCCGCCATCTCCCCCTCCCCTCCCCTCCCCTCTCCTCGCGCCTCATACTTCCCCCACTCCTCTCCCCGCCACCATCCTGACCCTACCCCACCCTTCCATCTCTTCCTTCCTCCGCCACCGCCCTTCTCCTCTGCCTCCGCCTTCTACTTCCTCCTCCTCCCTCCCCCACCTTCATCACCACCCTTCTCCTCCGTCATCTCCTTTCCTCCCCGTCCCTCCGCCTCCTCCTCCCCCGCCTCCTCCACCTCTGCCATCGCCCTCCTCCCCTCTGTCTTCTAGCTTTTCTCTCCTCGTCATCTCCTCTCCTCCCTCCTCCACCTCCACCTCCTTCCTCCTTCGCCGCTTCACCTCCTCTGCCTGCCCACCTCCGTCGCCTGCCCTCCTCCATCCATCTCCTCCAGCTACAAAGGCATCATCAAAATCAGTAAAGAAACCTATCTCCCATCAAATTTCAGGTATTCCAGGAATACATTTCGCCTTCAGATATCTTTTTTCCAATTTCTGTAATTACTTGCAAAATGATGTTTTTATTAGTTTTCCTTGTGCTTTAGCGTGTGCTCTATAGAGCTAGGCCTCACATTTTGTGTGTGACTTTATTAGTGTGTGGCTTTATTAGTTCTTATGCTTTAATGTGTGACTCTATTCACATACTAGCAAGTACTTCGTTGACGATAGCTTGTCCTTTTAGACTGGTTCAATGCGTACTTTGGTGTTACATATGAAATCATTATAAAATTCAAAAATCCAATGCGTACTTAGTGTTTGGTGGGAAAATTGAGAGGGCGTGTAAATTCTTTATCTGATTGTAAAGAAAATTACAACAGATCAATAATCCGGTTACAAGAGAGGGAAGATATTTAAACTCAAATCTCCCCTTTCTTTAATGATGGGTTCTTGATGTGGCGATGGAAAGTGAATCTTATTTTCCGTTGACCGGGTGAATGTCAAGACCTCTTGAGAATCTTCTCTTTAGATGGTGGATGAAGTAACACAGCTTCTATCCAACGAGAATCTCAAAGAGACCGTAGGCAAAACAAACTTGTACGCAACAAGTTGTTAGAAGAGTTGAACTCTCTTTTCCTTTTAGTCGGAGATCTTGGTCCTTCTACGGCTTACAACCGAAGTTCTACTGACTAGATTTTTTCAACTCCTCTTCCATTGCAAACTGGGCTATTTATAGAGGTGCATGGGGGTAAAAGTGTCCCCTAAAAATACTTCATAATGGGGGTTAACTCCTTCATTACGTGGGCAGTAATTAAACCAATAATGAGGGCAGTTATAACCGAGACGCGGGCTTTGGGTCTCACATTTTGCCATTAAGGTGATGCTTGAGAAACGCGAGCTTCAAATTTTGCGTCAAGCTTCACGTGAGACGCGGGCTTTGGGCTCCGCGTCTTGGTACTACAGTGATGCTGAGATGCGGCTTTCATGCTCCGCGTCTTGGTCATTGCAGTGATGTTGAGACGCGGGTTTCAATCCTCGCGTCTTGGTGCTACGCTAGTGGCGATGATTAGCCTTGCGTCTAGAGTTTGGACTCTACTTTTTGATGACTTATCTTTAGTGATTTTTAGACAGGCTACAGAACCCCCTCCAAAGTTTTTGATGTTCCGCGGTTGACTGGGATGGATTTCAAAATACTTTGAACTCTAGTTGAATTCATACTTTTCATGATTGGACTGACAATCATTTGAGATACCTGGGCTTGATCCTGTTTGGAATGTGATTTTTGTGAGTGTACTGTAAAATCCTTTGAAGCCAGCAGAGATGATCATGGTGAGTGTCTAGATACGCAGTCCAGACCTCCTCAGTGCTTTGAGCTGGTTGTTGGTGTACCGTTGAATCAGGGGTAAACAATTGTCTGCTTGTGCCAGTGTACTGTTGAACTGATTGCAGAAGTAAAGACTGAATGCAAGTCTTTTAGACGCAGAGGTCATGTTGCTCTAGAGGCGCCATCCTCACCCGAAGTGGGGACACATCTATTAATTTACTGAAGAAACGCGGCCTCTGGAGGGACGCGATCTTTGAAGTGAAGACGCAGCTCTCACCATGTTGACTAGACATAGCTCTAGTCTTGCTAAATAGACACGATCTTTAGAGGGATACGATTTTTGAAGTGAAGACGCAGCTCTCACCCTGTTGACTAGACGCAGCTCTAGTCTTGCTGAAGAGATGCGACCTTTGAAGGGATGCAATTTTTATTAAACCCGAGTCCCGCGTTTTGGGCGCATTGCCACTTGTCCGGCGGAGTTGAGGGGACATCCTTCCCTTGACACACGAAATTCGCGTTTATTTAAGACACATGCCACGCGTCGGGCGGGGATTAGGCCTGGAGACATGCACCGCGTATCTCTGCAGATCACTGTGCCTATAAAAGACAATAGTATTTCAAGAGTCATCATTAGATTCTTCTTCTTCTTCTTCGCTGAGCTTTTTATCGAGGATTAAGAAAAACTTAAAGCTTTTTCCATTTTCATCGTCTTCAATACCGATTTGACGATTGCAATGGCCCAAAAAACTAAGCATGTTGCTTCGTCCTCGAGTGTCGCTGCCTCTGAGACTCAAATGGGCGGTCCTTCCACACAGAAGGCCCCCATTCAGGTAGTAAAACCATTTGATCTGATTTTCACCATTGAAGGGGTTTAAAGAGTTCTCTTAACTCTTAAGTCTCTTTTTGAATGTGAACCGCCAACGCGAGGCTCATGCCGTGTCTGATTTTCAGACGCAGCTCTTGAATTAGTAGGCAAGACGCGGGTTTGACGACCTCCGCGTCTTTGCTTCATCAATCTTGAGCCCGTATCTGTTTGTTGAATGATAGCCTCGTTGAGCCCTGCATTTTGAGCTCAATACTCATAATTTTTCTAAGTATGGGAAGTTCAGACACAGACTTCTTATGATTCTCGCATCTTTAAGATTAGGCGCAAGTTTCAGTGATTCTCGCGTCTGAGTCCGACACTTAGAAAAATTTCTAAGTTATGGATTTTGAAATGCGGGTTCCATGCAGGCCTCGTATTTTTGAGTCTAGACGCGGATTTTGCTGATTTTCACATCTGAATTCATTCCTGTGTTTGAATTTCAAACATCTAGCCATTTTCTTTTAGATTCCTGACTAAGTGTTGTCTTCTTTGCAATGCGATACTCTTCCAACCCCTTGTCCAAGAAGTGCCACTTTGGGCACGTAGGTGGCGCTGACCGTAATCTGACCTTCATGCTTCAGAAGACTGCTCCTGTGACTACTGGTAAGTCAAAGGAGCGAAAGGAGAGGATCTCCAAGGCCAGTATGGTAACTCTTCGGGAGATTATCTCTGATGCGCTGTTCGAGACGAATTCTCGCACCCCGTTAAGGAAGTCTGCTTTCTTCTTTAGTGACGCTATTGACGAGAATGATAGGATTCTGCATGACGGAGATTATAAGTGGCTCCGTCAGATAGGGGACAGGAGGTTCTTTCTTCCCAATATGGAGAGGATGTATTCCTTGTCCTATCTTCAACATATGTCCGTTCATCGTACGATGGAGTGGGATCTTTCCCGGTTTGTCTCCGGCGTGTCTCTCGGCAGATTAGGTGCCAAAAAAGTATACTCTGCTGGCCATGGGAAGGATGTCTTCGGTTTATTTCTCGGGTTAGTCAGGCCTGAGTATCCGAAAGGAGAAACCTCTTAGCTTGATGCCACCTTCATCAATCAGTTTTTGAAAGTTAGGGGTGATTTTCCCGTTGACTTTCGTCCGCTCGGGTGGGTCCATTCTACCGACAAATTATGGTGGGGTAGAATGGTTGGATTTGTTCTTGTCGAGCTCGGGGCTCTACTGCAATAGGTGGGGTTATACCATTTGGTTAGGGCCGTACAGTATGGCCTCCTGTAGAGTTCTCACAACTTTTATGGCGTTCTGGAGCATTATAATCTTCTGACGGGCACATTTTTTACCCCAGCTGGAGAGATAGGGCTTACTCTTCATGAGCTATATGAAGTCTTGAGGCTAGTTATGGGAGATGCACCTTATGAAGAATATGTTCCAACTTCTGAGGAGCTTCACCTTTTGAGGAAAGAGGACCCTCAGGTGTATGAGACATACTGGGAAGTGTTGTGCCACTTCCACATCTGCGGGCAGATATCCTCCTGAAGGAACAGGGGTGTCAAGTAGATGTCCTGGGCGAGCTTTCTGTTCAACAGAATAAATGAAAAGGATAGCCCAGTGACTAGTCTGGCTCCTTGCACTGACGAGAAAATTGCTGAGAGGATCAATGCTTCTACAAGCTCTTACACCACTGAGTCAAACGAGGACACTTTCAGACTTGATACGGTTTTTGAAAGTTTTCATCACCAGGCCCGAGTTTCCATTTCTGATCGGGCTTTATTGGCGGGCTTTCTCATGCTATGGCTGAAGCGTTGTGTGGTGCCAATGCTGCCGCATTAAGTAATCATTACCGATGTGGTGTACCCGACGATCTTACTTGCCTACGGGAAGTCTATCGCTCTCCTTCCAGCAATGGTAGCTGAAATTCAGAGTGGATTACGGGCTCTAGTTAAAAGCCTGTGCCAAGTGGAGGCCATTGTAGATTCTAAGAGCAGGCCAGTGGTCGATTCGGAGGGAAGGCCGATAGTAAAGACCCCTAACCCTAGGATCAAGCTTCCATATACGTACCTGATGGCCTACTACGTTATGCACTGCCCTTCACTGATGACGGCGGTGCCTTCCTCCGAAGGTTTCGTTCCCTTCGTGCAGAAGCTGGAGAATTCGAGCTGGTCTCACTACTATATGTTCTTTGTTTGGAAATCCATTCTGAACATTTCAAACTATCATCTCGATCGTTGCTTCCCTGAGATTGCTGGCGCGTCCTACGGAGATAAGTTTGCCGACCTTGCGGGACCAGATGACTTCACAAGGCTGCCATCGGGAGTCTTCTGGTGGCTGATCAATATTCGGACTGGATATCTGATCTTCGGACAAGGAGATTCATGTGTGATCGAGCCTTACGTGCCCAGTTGTTTTGCTTGGCAGTTCAGCTATGATCAATTATATGTCGGCAACCCCAACGCTGGCCTCTGCTTCAGCGAAAATTTATTTGAAGGTGCCTGGGTGTGGTACTACAGTGTAGCTGGAGGGACAAAAGCTGTTTTCAGCCTGCCTCACAAGACGCCCAATTGTCATACCAACCTCAATTTCTGCACATGGTACTCCCTGGCTAGTAGGATGCCTGATTTTAGAATAAATATCTCTTGCATTAAGAGCATCAAAGCATCTTATGAAACCAAGTTGGAGTCTAACAAACGTGTGCGAGATATGGACGAGTATCAGGCAGCCGAGAGGGAAACAGGAGGGGAAGCAGGGATGGAGCCAAGAACAGTAGCACCTAAGGGGAAACCTGCTAAAAAGAATCGGCAGGCTGTGACCAAATGTTCCCGCGGCTCTGCGTCCAAGGGTGAGCCTATCCCAAAGAAGGCTAGGAGGGAATCGGAGGCTGAAGCTTCGATGCCCAAGGTAGTTCCTCCTAGTGTTGAGGAGCAGGAGGGGAAGAAGAAGAGGAGGAAGAAGTCGCCGTCCTTCGATCCCGCGGTGTGCGCAATAGGGGTTCCGTGATCCTAGAGGAGGGAGAGCTCGCGGATGAACCCATCATGACTGAAGAGGTCGAGCGACCTGAAGTTGACTTGGTGGGGAGGGATGACATTGAGATTCTAGGAGTCTCAACTCAGCCTGGACCTTCTTCAGTTTATGAGAGAAGGGTGGAGGTGCAACAACCTGGATCTCCTAGTGTATTGATACCCACCTCGCGGGTTATCAATCCCACCCCTACTATCGGGGTATTCAGTGGTAAAGCCTCGATCGCTGAAATCTCTTGTGTTGAGTTGTCGTCTTCATCGTTCAAAGCACATGGATATTATTCTGGTAAAGAAGTCGATTTCGGCGTTTCCTGACACAAGCAAATTCTCGCGTATCTTGGAGGAAGAGATACAGGGATACGTCCCTGTGATGGTTTCGCCGATAGTAAGGATCGCCGCTACTGAAGGTATTTTCTTTGTCTTCCTAAACTGATTCCCCATCAAGTTAAGAATGAGTTCTAATATTTCCTTTTGACTTTCTTCTACAGGGTTGGCTGCCGGTAGTGAAGTCACAACTTCTTCTCATATTGAGGAGATGATCCAAGAGCTGACCCAGTAGGAGGGTCTTGAAGCTCCCGATACCAGGATGCTTCATGATGGTGCAACCACCGAGGTCGGGGAGCCCTCATCCCCAAGTGGCTTATCAGGGTTTGCCATCTTCAGATCCTCAACTTGAAGAGAATACTGACATGTTGGATGCTCTCCTTTTTATCATTACCACCGACATTTAATGTTGAGGTTTGTAGAGAGCAATGGGGTAGCTCAAGTAGAGGATCCTACGGCAAGTATTGGTGTAGAAAATAACACAGTTCAAACTTTGGCCGGGGAGCCCAGTGCCGTGAAGTTTGTTATTGCTTCTGTTGTTGTAGAAGCTGCTACAACAATAACTATCCGGAGGTATTGACGACGACCTCAGTGTCTGAAGAGTCTGTTGTCGGCCTCACCCCTGCATGAGTTGAACTGGTTCCCGTCTCTCGTTCTGTCATAGAAAGGGGGTCTGGGAATTTATCAACAGGGTTATCTTCAGCTAATGACATCATGGAAGAGCTAGCACATCAAATGGTGCGACAATTTTTTACTTCCATGAGGTCCTGTATTGTCTTGGTCCTTTCCGAGGGCAGTTCCTTTGAGTTTGCCAGGATGCTTCTCGAGAATCAGATCGAGAACATCAGTCACACTGGGAGTTCTTCGCAGGTTAGGGTGTGCCTGGTGCTGGTCGAACAGCTGGGGAGCTACCTGAAGGAGCTTAAGACCCTGGAGAATGCTGGCTCAATGGATGAGGCTCGGTCAACACTGAGTAAGCTCCTCACCGCTCAAGAACACGAGCGAAAGGAGATAGAGGAGCAAATGGCTGAAGAAGCCCGCCATCTTTAGTACTTTTGAGCTGACTACTAAAGACTGGTTGGCGATTAAAAGGAATCTGAAATCGTCATCTAGAGTGCAGAGTAAGTTATCACCACTGCTCGAATTACTATTGCCAGGGTGCAAGCCTTGATTGAGGCCAATGAGCAGAAACTTATTGTTGCTAGAAAAGGCTGGAAGAGTTGGAGGCTGCCAAGATTCAGGTTCAAGAAAATCTTATTGCTCATTTCTCCAGGTTGGAGTCTCTTCAGGCGCAACTAGCTACAGAGAGATTTTTGTCCGAAGAAGAGTTACGGGTTCAAGCTTTGGTGGAGCTGAAAGGGCACGTCAGCGTGAAATGCATTGCCTCCGGGAACAAATCCGTTCTTTGGCGAAGCAGGATTATTAGCCTTATTCTCCTTTTTGTATCGTCCTATTTTTTTGTAACACTCCATCTGTCGAATAAGAGTGTTTGTGTTACTTTATCAGTTTTGAGTCAAATAATAAAAGTTCTCAAATTTTGTCTCGTCTTTATCCTTTCAGACTCTTTTGCTGCTTAGATGAACTCAGTTTTTATAATCGTACTCCTTGCCGTTTGTGGAAATGCAGTCCTTAGTCATTTTGATAGGGTACAACCATGAATAATAAACTCAGGCTGCACTGAGTTCTTGAGCGAGACGTGACTTTCATTTGCAGTGGAGATGATCCTCAAGAATGAAGCATGGGTCTCAGCTGGTTGGTGGGGACGCGGCTCTGACTCAATAGAGACGCGACTCTGGTCCCTTGAGAGGGCGCAAACTCAGATGTACTGAGTTCATGATTGAGACGCGACTTTCATCTGCAGTAGAGATGTGGTTTTGGGTCCTTAAGAATGACGCACGGGTCTCAGCTGGTTGGTGAGGACACGACTGTGACTCAATAGAGGCACGACTTTGGTCCCTTGAGAGGGCGCAAACTTAGGCTGTACTGAGTTCATGATTGAGACGAGGCTTTCATTTATAATGGAGACGAGGTTTTGGGCCCCTCAAGAATGACGCGCAGGTTTTCAGCTGGTTGGTAGGGATGCGGCTCTGACTCAATAGAGACGCGACTCTGGTCCCTTGAGAGGGCTCAACCTTGAAACGCGAACTTGTGTTCTTGATAAAGGAGGCACGACCTTTAGGTTCAGGACATAGCCTTCAAGTTTTGTGAATGGATGTGAACTCAAGACGCAATCCCTGAATAGTTGTAGAAGGTGGACCCCACTCGCTGAGGAGACGCGGCTCTGGACCACTTCAGGAGACGCAGTTGTGGACTCTTCAGTAGGAATGAAAGGAACGCAGCCCTCGGGTTTATAAAAGATCGCGGACTTGTGGACACGACCTTTGAGTTTGCGCCTGACGTCACGTCCTAAGCGTTACATGCAGCCTATCTTAAAAATCTTGTTGGATTTTTTAATGCCAAGTCGGCATTGACGATTGGGGACTTGTGTCCTTCGATGTTTCCCGAAGCGGCAATCCACGCGTCAGCCTTTATTAGACATGATGTTCGTGCGGGAATTAAGGCTGATGGCTTTGATTTTTATACCATTAATTGTATGCCTTATGACTTGCCTATAAATAGGCCTCACCCCCTTAACAGTTGATTGAGTTAGTACCTGCACAAAAATACAGAATTTCAGAACTTTAAAATAAAGAGTGTAAGTTACTCAATTATACCACAATAGCAAGTGGCTATGCGGGTCGTGATCCACAAGGAGTGACTAGCGATGGAAGCTTTTTAGTAAGTTCTCTTTTAGACTACAAAGTATGGTTAAAGTTCTTCTTTAGTTCTTTAAAAGAAAAAGAAAAAATGGAGTTAAAGTTAAATTAGGAAGAAGATGATAGATTAAGAAGATGGAGAAACTAGAAATGATATGTACAAAGAAATGGAAAAGGAGTGATAAAAGAAGTGATAGATTGTGGTGTTCTAAACTAAAGAATAAAAGAAAAGAATCTAAAAGTTACTTACCTCCTTTGGCCAAATGCTTACCTTGAATCTTTTGCAATGAAGTTACCTTGAAGTGAGGCAATCAACGTATAGCCCATAAGAGTTGATTCCCGTCTCCTCCACATTATATCATCAAGACGTTGTAAGTATAAAGTGATACAGAATGAAACTCAGAATCCATCGTCATGAGCTATCGGTGGCACTCGCAAAGGCAAGGCTCTTTTGATGCTTTAAGACTCACTTGGATAGCAATTGGTACCAAAAGAAGAAAAGTAGAGAAGAAGAAGAAGAACAAAAATAAAGTATATACAAAAGGGAAACTACAGATTCGATTTTATAACAATAAGAGAAAGGAAGAAAATCTTACACCGGTGTCACTCTCAGCACAACCTTCGTTCTCATTCTCCTATAAAACTCTGATCTCCTCTAATTTACATAAATTAAAACTAAAAATTACATGAAAAGAAAAACAAAAATCTACACTAAAAAATAGAAAAGTGGACTAAATCTTTTCTCTGCATGGTCGTCGCCTGTATGCTTTTGAAATCCCAGTATTTATAGGTAAACCCAACCTATGAGAGCGTATGAAGATAGGGGGAGCAAACGCTCCCCCTAACTCCCTAACAAAGCTGCGGATCCGTGGCCTTGCTGTGGCCAGGTTAGTTTCGGGATATGACTTTATCTTCAGCTGGATTTTCAGTTTTATCTCCAGAATTGTGACGAAATGACCTTTGATCTTTGGCTTCAACCGATTGATTTGTAGGGATTTGTTCTAACTGGCTTTCAACCGATCTGAACCGATCTGATCTGCCATGATTTACTGACTTCAAATTAATTCTGATTTAAATTAAAATTTGATGGGCTTTTGGGCTCGTTTCTCTTCCCTCTCCTTTAGAAATAAGCCTGCAAATAAATTAAACGATAATTAAGAGAAAGCAGAGTTTATTCTAAAATAAGTATGAGAATATGATAATGAATGTGTAATATTAACGACCGATCAACAGTCCATTATTTAGACTGTTTCCTTTTGAGAGCATGCGCTCTGAGGGTCTTCGTCTTGATTTGTCTATCTTCCCTTCAAGGGTATGTGTACCAATGAACAGCAAGAACTCAAAACTTTCATACTTTTCTTTAATTTTTTCCAAAGATTATTACTGTCAAGTGATTTCAAGATTAAAAAGCATCGCCTTAAGTGCTTTTACGGCCGCGCCTTAATGAATAAAGTTCAATTTCTAGAGAATTCTTCCTCTGGTAGGAATTATTTGTCGCCATGAAATAGTCAGTCCCACAAAATTTCTATTTTCCTGTCTATTGAAGAAATTTGATCTCTTGATTTCCTCTTGAAGTCTGATTGATGCGCCCGTATTCGGTAGTCGCGTCTTACAGACTTCTTGATGAAGGCGCGCTGGCTGACTTTCAATTCTAAGTCACAAGTCCTTTGAACGCGAGTGTGACAAACTCTGTACTTAGATCTTGAAACGCGAGTTTTGTACATAAAGCCCGCATTTGAGGTTCTTAACTTAAGAGAATTCTAACTCTTTCGAGACCTCTGGACATAGATGTGGCAACCCCTGTTTCTCAAACGCGGGTGTGGCGACCTCTGCGTCTGGGTTACCTCGCGTCTTTTATCTTGGACGCAGGTTTAACACCAGACTACATTCGGATCTGCACTGGTCAACTCCGTGTCTAAAGTTCACAACCTCAGTCTCGCGTTCACCCTTCAGCTTTTTTTTATTTTTGTCTTAACAGAATTTTAACCTTTTAGTTTTTTACTTCTTGCAAGTTCTGGCAGCCTCAGTCAGTCTTCTGCGTCTTCGCTGGGCTCATGGGAGAATATTTCAACCGGCCAGCTTGTTCGAGCTCTTGAGACATCCATTAAGGCCTTATTGGACACGACGCACCAGCACTGCCCTGGGTTTATCATAGTCACAGTGGGTATGGTAGTGGGTATGGTGTCCTTGGAGGCCACAGGAAAGAAGATGTCACCAGTAAGGTCTCGGATCCTCCCTTTGCCAATTTTGATTAAGGAAGATTCAGCTTTCTGGTGGCAAATCTGCCATTAAGCGAAGGATTACGGCCCACACCAGTTGGTCGGGTGAAATCAGAATGTTCTTCTACATTTCGATCTCGAGAAACACCATTGCTCTCAGTTAGCGATGAGCTTCTTCAATGTTTACATCATGCATCATGATGTAGTCAGCACTCGGTCGTCTCAACACTAGTCAACTGCGACATGATTCAGTGGAAGAAGAGAAAAACCTTTCTTCGACGCTCTTCCAAACATTTTGTATTTTGAGAAGTGTAGATGTCTTGAGGAGTGAGTGCAATCTTTCGTGGAGAGAGAGACTTCTTTGTACTACTTTATTGTAACACTCAATCTTATTGTATAAGAGAGCGTCTTGTATCACTTTCATATGTTTGAATATAAATAAAAGTGACACTTTTTCTTGTCTTCTGATATGCCTTGAATTCCTTTTTTGCATTGAAAATTAAACACATAGAAGTAGAAACTCTTCACTTGCTAGAAATGCGATAATTAACTTAACAAGTCAAAGTTGGGAAAAATTCCGTTTCGGAATTCAAGATTACTGTCAGAGGTATGTTATTAACTTGACATGAATGTGAGTCAGAGGTGTGATATTAACCTGACTCAATGGGATTTTCAGCTTCATTTGGTAAGACTGAAAATGTAATACCCCGTTCCCGGAATACGTACTTAGTTGCGTATTCGGATTTTCGATCGTATTTTTTCGATTTGTTTTCTGTATTTATTCTGTATTATGAATTCCTTATATGATTGTTTTATCTTGGAATTGGATTCGTGGACTCGGACTCAGTCCTAGACTGAACCGAAGACCCGATCATAGTATATTATTCGATTTAGTCTTTCTGATGTGTAGATTTGACCGATTTCAGTTTCAAATATTATTTTCCAATATATTAGATTTTTCATGATTTTCTGGATTTTTCTGGAATTAAAATGAATTTCTTCAAAACCGGTGTCGGCCAGTGCCGCTGACCGATTCCTAGATTTTTATCTTTCACACAGTTAGGAATTTCATGATGGTCCTTTAGACTTTATTTCTTAGAATCATATTTTCTACCTACATTCTTTTTCTGAGGATTTTATGATTTTATGAAAATTCCACCGGAGTCGGTATCGGCCAGTATCGCGGGTTGATTCCGGGACGATTGGAATTGAATTTCTGAATTCCGCTTTCACTTTACTTCTTAAAACCATATTTTATTCTTTAATGCATTTTCTGGGATTTTTCAGAATTTATCAAAATCCGGCCGACCCGGTGTAGACCGGCATCGGCGGTTGACTTCTGGATTTTTAATTTGAAAACGGGATTTTATTTCTGAAAACCGATTTCATATTATTCATCAGGATGACGTTTTCTACCTCCGGGTATTTTTGGGAATTTTTCGGAGACAGTCGATTTTTCAACCTTATTATTATATTATTATTTTTTAATCTTTTCTTTCTTTCTTTCTTTCCTTCCTTTCCTTTTTCCCACCACTCCACCCACTCCCCTCCACGTGGGGAGACACACTCCCCTCTCCCTCATTAATTCCTCTCCCATCACACTCTCTCTCTTTCTTTTTCTTTTTCTTTTTCTTTTCTTTCCTTTTTCCTTTTCTTTCTCTTTTTCCTTCTTCCCTTTTTCTTCTTCTTCTTCTTCTTTCTCTCCTGCGTGGGCGACACCCGACCGAGCCCCATCACCAGCCCTCCGGGACCCTCCGGCCACCACCGCCGGCGAGAAGCCCTCCTTCCTCTTTTTCTCTCTTTTTTTTCTTTTCCTTCCTTTTCTTTTCTTTTTCCCTTTTCTTTCTTTTTCCTTCTTCTTTTCTTCTTCCTCCCTCCAGATCCGGCCAACTCCACCACCGCCGGCGAGCCCTCCACTCCGGCCATCTCCTTCCTTCTCTTTTCTTTTTCTTTTTCCTTTCTTTTCCTTTTCTTCTTCTTTTTTTCTTCTTCCTTTCCTTTTCCTTTTCCTTTCTTTTTCCCTGCTCCTCTCCTTGGGCGGCCAGCGAGGCCGCCCTTGTCTGGCGGCGCCACCCCCTGGCGCCCCCTGGCGCCCCTGGCCGCTCGGCCAGGGCTGGCCTGGCCACGGCCTGGCAAAGCCAGGCCGTGACCAGAGCTGAGGGGGGGCTACTGCCCCCCACTCTCTCTCCCTCTCCTCTCTGTTGGGCCGCCGGCGGCCAGGACCGCCGCCGGCAAGGCCCCTGGCCGGCAGAGGGCCGGCCAGGTCCCCAGGGCCCACGGCCAGTGGGCCCTCCTTGCGCTGGAGGGGGGCTGCGTGAGCAGCCCCTATCTCTCTCTCTCTCTCATCTCTCTCTCTTTCTCTTTCTCTCTCTATCCTGCTCTCTCTTTCTCTCTCTTGTTCTCTCTCTCTCTCACTGTTTCTCTTTCCTCTCTCTTTCTCTCTCCTGGGTCCGTCTCTCTCCCTTGGATTTCTCTCTCTCCTCAACTCCCTGTCTCTCTTTGTGACTTGCCGACGCGGATCTAACCCCCGCGTGCGGGCTCCCTCTTTGTAACGCGACCTTCGCGTTACTGTATCGTCACGACGCGAGACTAACTCCCGCGTCTGTGATCTCCTCGTGCTAACGCGATGCGGACCCCACGGCCGCGTCCGCGTTTCCCTCGTGCCCTGATTTGAACGCGGGCCTCGATCCCCGCGTTTGTGGTGTCTTCACAACGCGACTCCCGCGTTTGTGATTCCCGCGTCCGCGTTCTTCTCCGTTGGCAAGACTTAGGGCGGTACCCTCCTTTTGGATTGGGGCCGAACATCCCTTCGTCGGGCACAACAAAGGAAGCACCTTTCCTCCCCTGTTTGTTTCCTAACGCGGATCTTAACCCCGCGTCTGGGCAATCCCTTGACGCGCTTCCCGCGTTTCTGCATTTGACACGGCGCAGAGCCTATTCCCGCGTCTGTGTCCTTCTTGTATTGTCGCAACGCGATCCCCGCGTCTGCTCTTTCCCGCGCCTGTTATTCCTGCGACGCGACTCCCGCGTCTGCGTCCCCCGCGTCTCTCTCTCGGAAGCTCGCGTCTCCCTGTTACTCTTTCTCTCTCCTCTTCACTTTCTCTCTCCTCACAATTATATATTATTTTATGGCGCGTGCGCGAGTTCCATGGATTCCAGACTTTTCGGCTTTCCGGTGATTTAGGCGAGTGTTCTCGCTCTCGCCTCCATTTGGGTTTCCCCGCTTTGCCGGGTCGATATGTATTTTACTTTATGTTTCCATGTACTTTGTATTGGGCTGAGTCCCTGTATTGTGTATGGCCGAGTGCCTATATCTGGACATGTATTGCTCTGTGACGAATGCTTGTACTAGGGTAGTTTCCTTCTTGTACATATACCATGCCTGTGATGTATTGTACTGCCCTATACCATACTTGGCTTCCGGACCCTTCAACCTCCGGTCACTCACTATCTCGAAAGAGAGGTGATTGGGACCGGCAGGTCTCTCAGTTCAGCCTCCGGTCCCTCACTGTTTCGGAAGAGGCGTGATTGGGATCGTCAGGTTTCCCAGCTTCGCCTGGTGAGCATGCTTAGCACTCAGTGCTTTATTCACTAAATTCGTTTAGGCGAGTTGCTGCCGGATTCCCCACTCGTATCTTAATCCGAGTGCCCCGGTAGCCTCGCAGAGCGTATTAGTGTCTAAACTCTGTTCGCTGCTTATGCCTCCAGCTCGTTCAGCTCCGCCTGGTTATCATGATCAGCGTTCAGCGCTTTACCACTAGATTCGTCTAGGCGAGTTGCTGCCGGATTCCCCACTCGTACTTCAGTCGAGTCGTCCCGGTAACCTCGCCAGATGCTCCAGTGTTAAATACTGTTTGCTGTCTGTACTTCCAGCTTGCTCAGCTCCGCTTGTTTGTGCTCAGCTACTATTCTACCCCATGCCATTACTTCATGCCTGACACCTGTCTATACTACTTGTCGTTTTCATATTACTTTTAACACATGTATATCACCTGTCAACTGATGTATTATCACCTGACCTCAGACATGCTACTATTTGGCAAGACCTCTTGTTATGACATGACTTGCCACGGATTATTATCAATCTCTTGACATGACTGGTTACCTGTCTAAATATCATCACCCTGTCATGCTATCACTTGACACCCAGCATGATATACTTGACCTGTGATTATCACATTTACGGGAACCCTGCCTTGTTATCCTGTACTATGTACAGTGACCTGATATCCTGTATCATGATCAGTGACCTGTTATCCTGTATTATATACAGTGACCTGAACTCCCGAATTCCTGATCATGTCCTGCTCCTGTTATTCCCGTAAATTGATAATTAACCTAATAAATCATAAAAGGAACAACTTGCATCGGGTCGGGGAAACATGCGGCTATCAATATGTGTTCGTGTTTACAGTGGTATTAGGCATGTTGTGCAACTAAAACTTCCGGTCTGACCTGTGGGCCTCCAGGCAACCGAGGGGAGTGCTGGCTCCCTCCTCCTGAATCATGATAAGGGCATACATAAGACCCTCCTGAATCGCCTTGCGGCAGGTTCCGTCACCAAGCAGCGGAACATCCTGGGCCGTGGTCCCGGGTATGTACGGGACCCACTGTAAACATAGTTCGTTGATACCCCCGCTGGTTTCCAATAACAACCTTGCTTTACTCGGATATGGATCTATGTGTGCTGGGACGCTAGTTCACATAGCTAGATATCAGGGTAAGACGAGTAATAATAAAGTGTCGTAATAACCGGCTCTTTAAGTTGTAAGTAGAGGTATGTGGAATGGGACGCATACTGAAGCCTGCGACTTAAACGGCCATGAATCTGTGATATGTCTTACCATGCTTGCTTGTATCGATTTTACATCGGATTTCCGGTTTTATGGTTATTATTACATTAACTGCTCATGCCCTGCTTTATTCCTTGTATCCACCTGACTCCCGTTCATTATCTTATCATGCCCAGAGTACAATCGGATTGTATGTGCTTGGATTATGGAAACATAAGATAAAGGTATATAGATGAGGGTTTCCTTGTTTGGATTATTCCTTCGACGTACTAGTCTTATGGAGCCGTGATCTGAAACCATACAATCAGATTTGCTCGTCCTCGGCTATACTTGGTCTTATCGCTTTACATGTGCTTATCCTTGCTCGCCACTTGGCTTTTGTATCACCACTCGCCTGGGGAGTTTCATCTGACTCCCCTGGATTCTCATGTCCAGGTCAAGGAGCTTGGAGCGTGTGGATTCTCCTGTTGTTGATCAGAGTGGCGCAGCTGAAGCGTGGATCTCCAGCAGACCGTTCAGAGCTCTATCCTTCCAGGCCCCCTGTGTGCCTCTTGAGTTTCCTTTAGCAAACTCGTGAGTGCCCTTTTGTACTATTCATCCATGTACATCTGCTTGTAATCTCGCAATTGCGCACGTCAGTGATGTAATATTCATGTAATTATTGGATCACCTCTGGTGATAACTTTGTAATTGTACTCATATGTTGGAATGTATAATGCACCACTTACTTCCGTACTCTGATTCTTGCCTGTACTGATGCTTAGCGTATATACGTGAAGGTACTTCTGACTTGCGTATATACGTTGCAGTAATGTCTCCGTATCCGCCAGGATCGGGGCGTTACAGGTTGGTATCAGAGCTTAGGCTCTGGACATCCTCAGTACGTCCAGAAGGCAAATCAATGGTAAAGAGATTTGCAACTGGAATACATGAGTCTTGGTTATACATTCCAACTGCAAGTGCAGAGTTATCTATTTCTTGACTATCCTTCCTTTGATTTCAAATTCCTCCTATCCCTTCCCTGTTTTGGTTTTATGTTTTGGTTTTATGAAGCCTTATACTATCTTAAGATATGACTAGACTAAAGAGGTAGTGGCTGGTTCAGAATGAAGCTCTTATGTGATCTCTTCGGCCAATTCTATGAAGCTTGGTATTCTCCAGATCGATCTTGATCTGGCTATCTTTCAGAGGTCAGCAGTCGGATTCTTAATTATCGATCTTCTTTATTATGCTCAGGATTTTCGGGGTTTTCTTTATTACACAGCCACGACATCATCAGTATTCATTTATTTCACAGCCACGACATCATCAGTATTATTCAGCATTATTCTAAAGATTTATTACACAGCCACGACATCATCAGCCGGAAATGCAGAGTATGATTATTATTCAGTTGACTTGAGAGCCCTACCTATAGTGCTTCATATCTTAATTGGTATAAATTCCACCCTTGTCCCCTTTGTATTCAATTTGCCCCTTAACGAAATTGCGAGGACGCAATTTTTGTAAGGTGGGTGGATTGTAATACCCCGTTCCCAGAATACGTACTTAGTTGCGTATTCGGATTTTCGATCGTATTTTTTCGATTTGTTTTCTGTATTTATTCTGTATTATGAATTCCTTATATGATTGTTTTATCTTGGAATTGGATTCGTGGACTCGGACTCAGTCCTAGACTGAACCGAAGACCCGATCATAGTATATTATTCGATTTAGTCTTTCTGATGTGTAGATTTGACCGATTTCAGTTTCAAATATTATTTTCCAATATATTAGATTTTCCATGATTTTCTGGATTTTTCTGGAATTAAAATGAATTTCTTCAAAACCGGTGTCGGCCAGTGCCGCTGACCGATTCCTGGATTTTTATCTTTCACACAGTTAGGAATTTCATGATGGTCCTTTAGACTTTATTTCTTAGAATCATATTTTCTACCTACATTCTTTTTCTGAGGATTTTATGATTTTATGAAAATTCCACGGAGTCGGTATCGGCCAGTATCACGGGTTGATTCCGGGACGATTGGAATTGAATTTCTGAATTCCGCTTTCACTTTACTTCTTAAAACCATATTTTATTCTTTAATGCATTTTCTGGGATTTTTCAGAATTTATCAAAATCCGGCCGACCCGGTGTAGACCGGCATCGGCGGTTGACTTCTGGATTTTTAATTTGAAAACGGGATTTTATTTCTGAAAACCGATTTCATATTATTCATCAGGATGACGTTTTCTACCTCCGGGTATTTTTGGGGATTTTCGGAGACAGTCGATTTTTCAACCTTATTATTATATTATTATTTTTTAATCTTTTCTTTCTTTCTTTCTTTCCTTCCTTTCCTTTCCCACCAACTCCACCCACTCCCCTCCACGTGGGGAGACACACTCCCCTCTCCCTCATTAATTCCTCTCCCATCACACTCTCTCTCTTTCTTTTTCTTTTTCTTTTCTTTCCTTTTTCCTTTTCTTTCTCTTTTTCCTTCTTCCCTTTTTCTTCTTCTTCTTCTTCTTTCTCTCCTGCGTGGGCGACACCCGACCGAGCCCCATCACCAGCCCTCCGGCGACCCTCCGGCCACCACCGCCGGCGAGAAGCCCTCCTTCCTCTTTTTCTCTCTTTCTTTTTCTTTCCTTCCTTTTCTTTTCTTTTTCCCTTTTCTTTCTTTTTCCTTCTTCTTTTCTTCTTCCTCCCTCCAGATCCGGCCAACTCCACCACCGCCGGCGAGCCCTCCACTCCGGCCATCTCCTTCCTTCTCTTTTCTTTTTCTTTTTCCTTTCTTTTCCTTTTCTTCTTCTTTTTTTCTTCTTCCTTTCCTTTTCCTTTTCCTTTCTTTTTCCTTGCTCCTCTCCTTGGGCGGCCAGCGAGGCCGCCCTTGTCTGGCGGCGCCACCCCCTGGCGCCCCCTGGCGCCCCTGGCCGCTCGGCCAGGGCTGGCCTGGCCACGGCCTGGCAAAGCCAGGCCGTGACCAGAGCTGAGGGGGGGCTACTGCCCCCCACTCTCTCTCCCTCTCCTCTCTGTTGGGCCGCCGGCGGCCAGGACCGCCGCCGGCAAGGCCCCTGGCCGGCAGAGGGCGGCCAGGTCCCCAGGGCCCACGGCCAGTGGGCCCTCCTTGCGCTGGAGGGGGGCTGCGTGAGCAGCCCCTATCTCTCTCTCTCTCTCTCATCTCTCTCTCTTTCTCTTTCTCTCTCTATCCTGCTCTCTCTTTCTCTCTCTCTTGTTCTCTCTCTCTCTCACTGTTTCTCTTTCCTCTCTCTTTCTCTCTCCTGGGTCCGTCTCTCTCCCTTGGATTTCTCTCTCTCCTCAACTCCCTGTCTCTCTTTGTGACTTGCCGACGCGGATCTAACCCCCGCGTGCGGGCTCCCTCTTTGTAACGCGACCTTCGCGTTACTGTATCGTCACGACGCGAGACTAACTCCCGCGTCTGTGATCTCCTCGTGCTAACGCGATGCGGACCCCACGGCCGCGTCCGCGTTTCCCTCGTGCCCTGATTTGAACGCGGGCCTCGATCCCCGCGTTTGTGGTGTCTTCACAACGCGACTCCCGCGTTTGTGATTCCCGCGTCCGCGTTCTTCTCCGTTGGCAAGACTTAGGGCCGGTACCCTCCTTTTGGATTGGGGCCGAACATCCCTTCGTCGGGCACAACAAAGGAAGCACCTTTCCTCCCCTGTTTGTTTCCTAACGCGGATCTTAACCCCGCGTCTGGGCAATCCCTTGACGCGCTTCCCGCGTTTCTGCATTTGACACGGCGCAGAGCCTATTCCGCGTCTGTGTCCTTCTTGTATTGTCGCAACGCGATCCCCGCGTCTGCTCTTTCCCGCGCCTGTTATTCCTGCGACGCGACTCCCGCGTCTGCGTCCCCCGCGTCTCTCTCTCGGAAGCTCGCGTCTCCCTGTTACTCTTTCTCTCTCCTCTTCACTTTCTCTCTCCTCACAATTATATATTATTTTATGGCGCGTGCGCGAGTTCCATGGATTCCAGACTTTTCGGCTTTCCGGTGATTTAGGCGAGTGTTCTCGCTCTCGCCTCCATTTGGGTTTCCCCGCTTTGCCGGGTCGATATGTATTTTACTTTATGTTTTCATGTACTTTGTATTGGGCTGAGTCCCTGTATTGTGTATGGCCGAGTGCCTATATCTGGACATGTATTGCTCTGTGACGAATGCTTGTACTAGGGTAGTTTCCTTCTTGTACATATACCATGCCTGTGATGTATTGTACTGCCCTATACCATACTTGGCTTCCGGACCCTTCAACCTCCGGTCACTCACTATCTCGAAAGAGAGGTGATTGGGACCGGCAGGTCTCTCAGTTCAGCCTCGGTCCCTCACTGTTTCGGAAGAGGCGTGATTGGGATCGTCAGGTTTCCCAGCTTCGCCTGGTGAGCATGCTTAGCACTCAGTGCTTTATTCACTAAATTCGTTTAGGCGAGTTGCTGCCGGATTCCCCACTCGTATCTTAATCCGAGTGCCCCGGTAGCCTCGCAGAGCGTATTAGTGTCTAAACTCTGTTCGCTGCTTATGCCTCCAGCTCGTTCAGCTCCGCCTGGTTATCATGATCAGCGTTCAGCGCTTTACCACTAGATTCGTCTAGGCGAGTTGCTGCCGGATTCCCCACTCGTACTTCAGTCGAGTCGTCCCGGTAACCTCGCCAGATGCTCCAGTGTTAAATACTGTTTGCTGTCTGTACTTCCAGCTTGCTCAGCTCCGCTTGTTTGTGCTCAGCTACTATTCTACCCCATGCCATTACTTCATGCCTGACACCTGTCTATACTACTTGTCGTTTTCATATTACTTTTAACACATGTATATCACCTGTCAACTGATGTATTATCACCTGACCTCAGACATGCTACTATTTGGCAAGACCTCTTGTTATGACATGACTTGCCACCGGATTATTATCAATCTCTTGACATGACTGGTTACCTGTCTAAATATCATCAACCTGTCATGCTATCACTTGACACCCAGCATGATATACTTGACCTGTGATTATCACATTTACGGGAACCCTGCCTTGTTATCCTGTACTATGTACAGTGACCTGATATCCTGTATCATGATCAGTGACCTGTTATCCTGTATTATATACAGTGACCTGAACTCCCGAATTCCTGATCATGTCCTGCTCCTGTTATTCCCGTAAATTGATAATTAACCTAATAAATCATAAAAGGAACAACTTGCATCGGGTCGGGGAAACATGCGGCTATCAATATGTGTTCGTGTTTACAGTGGTATTAGGCATGTTGTGCAACTAAAACTTCCGGTCTGACCTGTGGGCCTCCAGGCAACCGAGGGGAGTGCTGGCTCCCTCCTCCTGAATCATGATAAGGGCATACATAAGACCCTCCTGAATCGCCTTGCGGCAGGTCCGTCACCAAGCAGCGGAACATCCTGGGCCGTGGTCCCGGGTATGTACGGGACCCACTGTAAACATAGTTCGTAGATACCCCGCTGGTTTCCAATAACAACCTTGCTTTACTCGGATATGGATCTATGTGTGCTGGGACGCTAGTTCACATAGCTAGATATCAGGGTAAGACGAGTAATAATAAAGTGTCGTAATAACCGGCTCTTTAAGTTGTAAGTAGAGGTATGTGGAATGGGACGCATACTGAAGCCTGCGACTTAAACGGCCATGAATCTGTGATATGTCTTACCATGCTTGCTTGTATCGATTTTACATCGGATTTCCGGTTTTTTGGTTATTATTACATTAACTGCATGCCCTGCTTTATTCCTTGTATCCACCTGACTCCCGTTCATTATCTTATCATGCCCAGAGTACAATCGGATTGTATGTGCTTGGATTATGGAAACATAAGATAAAGGTATATAGATGAGGGTTTCCTTGTTTGGATTATTCCTTCGACGTACTAGTCTTATGGAGCCGTGATCTGAAACCATACAATCAGATTTGCTCGTCCTCGGCTATACTTGGTCTTATCGCTTTACATGTGCTTATCCTTACTCGCCACTTGGCTTTTGTATCACCACTCGCCTGGGGAGTTTCATCTGACTCCCCTGGATTCTCATGTCCAGGTCAAGGAGCTTGGAGCGTGTGGATTCTCCCTGTTGTTGATCAGAGTGGCGCAGCTGAAGCGTGGATCTCCAGCAGACCGTTCAGAGCTCTATCCTTCCAGCCCCCTGTGTGCCTCTTGAGTTTCCTTTAGCAAACTCGTGAGTGCCCTTTTGTACTATTCATCCATGTACATCTGCTTGTAATCTCGCAATTGCGCACGTCAGTGATGTAATATTCATGTAATTATTGGATCACCTCTGGTGATAACTTTGTAATTGTACTCATATGTTGGAATGTATAATGCACCACTTGCTTCCGTACTCTGATTCTTGCCTGTACTGATGCTTAGCGTATATACGTGAAGGTACTTCTGACTTGCGTATATACGTTGCAGTAATGTCTCCGTATCCGCCAGGATCGGGCGTTACAGAAAACATCACTATCATAATGTAATGTTAAACTTAGCAGTGAAGGTAATGCTAGAGGTGTAATTTTGAACCTGGCATTAATCATCTCAACTTCGATAGGGAAGTTCGAGGGAAAGTCATTGTCATAAGTGTATTGTTGAACATAGCAATGAGTTGGACGCTAGAGGTGATGTTAAACTTAGCATCGCTCATCTCAGCTTCGATATGGAAGTCTGAGGGAAATTGACCGTCAGAGGTCTAATATTAAACTTGCAGCAACTTAATCACTGTTAGAGGTGGGGTGTTAAACTTAACAGTAATTTGTTAGAGGTGTAATATTAACTTGACAAGAATTGGTTTGCGATAGGAGCAATTTTGAAGACTTGTCATTCTACTAATAAGAATTGACAAGTGAAATTTGGAATATCAGAGGTGTAATTTTAACTTCACAAGAATTGGTTTGCGATAGGAGCAATTTTGAGGACTTGTGACTCCATGTAGAGGAGAGACAAGTGAGGTTTGTACTCGTTGGGGAGTATTGAAATTTTTTATTGTCAGAGGTGTAGTGTTAACATAGCAATGATTGTATTTGTGAACCTACCACTCTATGGAAGAGAATTGGTAGGGGATTTTGGGTGGAAAGTAAAACGAACTGTCAGAGGTTTAATATTAACGTGACAATCGTTGATTTCCTGAGACATGAGAAATTTGCCGTTAGAGGTGTAGTATTAACATAACAGCAGCGAGATTTCTAATGAGTTTGTTGTCAGAGGTTTAATATTAACTTGACTAAATCCACTGGGGATTGAAAAATCTAGTTTGTCAGAGGTTTAATATTAACTTGACAAATCCCAATTCATTTTATTAGGAAGATGAACACATGTATTTTTGTGGCCCTACTATGGGTGAGAATTGGTAGGAGATTTTGGAGGAGATGATGGGACCAAGTCCCTTAAGATTAAACCCTCAGCTATCAATGGATTTGGTATGCCTTTACCAACCATCATTTGAGTTGGGCTAGCCATGCTATTCCTCTCAGCATGATAAGTTGTCGAAAACTTATGTTGGACTTAAAAGCCAACATTCTCCTCTATCCTTAGCCGTCGGAGGCGTCGGATGTCAGTAGAAGAGTAACTAAACTAAAATCAAAGTTTTACATTTTGTTTCTTCTTCAAATTTTACATCATGCATCATGATGTAACCAGCGCTTGATTAGCTTGACGCTGATTGACCGTGATGTGATCCAGTGGAGGAAGAGAAGCTTTTCTTTGGCGTTCATCTTAGATCTGGAGTTTCAATTAGAGGTGTAGTATTAACCTGATCAGGAGAAGAGTGCCATCAAGGATAGTATTTCTTCAAGAATTTGCCATTGATTGGCACCATGAGCGTATCACCATCTGAGGTTATGAGGCGATATGCTCCATTTGAGTAGACCGACTCTACTATAAATGGTCCTTCCCATTTAGTCTGGAATTTTCTTTTGGTCTTATACGTCATCAAATAGGTCTTCTAACAGCTAAGACAAGGTCACCTTTCTTAAAAGTTTGCTCCTTGACTTCTTATTGAAGGCTCTGGTAATTCGAGCTTGATAAAGCCGATTTGCTGTTGAGCTTGCAGGCATTTATCGTTCAAAGCCTCCAACTCTTGGAGTCGCAGTCGATATTTCTCCTCATTTGTCATCTCTGCTGTTAAGGTGACACGTAGAGATGGGATTTAGATTTCTAATGGGAGTACAGCTTCACATCCATATACTAAGGAGAAAGGTGTAGCCTTCGTCGGGGTTCGAACCGTCGTGCGATAGGCCCATAAGCATTCACCTAACTTGTCATCCCAGTCACGTTGGCTTTTCAAGACGAATTTCTTGAAAAGTTTTTCAATAATCTTGTTGAAAGCTTCTGTGAGGCCGTTAGCCGCTGGGTAGTATGCCGTTGAGACACACTCTGGATTCTGAACTTGTTGCAGAACCTCTGAAAAGTCTGGCTGATGAATTGGGGCCCATTATCATGCACAATCTGTCGTGGTACACCAAAGCGGTAAATGGCGTAATGTTTAACGAATTTGACAACGTCAGATGTTTTTACCTCCCTCAAGGGAATATCTTTAGCACATTTAGAGAAATAGTCAGTTATAGCTAAAATGAACCGATGTCCTTTGGATAAAGGTGGCTGATAGGGCCAGCCACGTCATTCCCCATATCTCAAATGGCCAGGTTGAGGTTGTAAAGCGAAGATATCCTGATGCTTGATGGATAAAGTCACCATGGATCTGACAGACGTGACATCGCTTAGCGTTAGTGATGGCGTTAGGGATCATCTTAGGCCAATAATATCCCAGTCTTCAGAATCGATCACCAAGCTTCGGTCCAGGCTGATAAGCTCCACACATGCTCTCATGCCTTCTTTAAGTACTTCATGTGCCTCCTTTTGCGATAAACAACGGAGGAGGATCCCATCATGCGATCGGCGATACAGTGTTCGCGTGATCGCGTTATAATAGAATTTGGGGGCTTTCCTTCTAATGACAGCCACCTCTTTGGGATCATCAGGAAGGATGTCATATAATGCATAGTCGATGTACGGGAATCGCCAATCCCTAAGTTCTAGACCTGTTGAAGTCTCTAAAGCTTCTTTGGCTTGACAGTCTCCTGTCGGCTTTGGTGATCTTCAAAAGCAGTTCTTGGGCAATATAAGTCGTGGCTGTAGACAAGAATTTTCTCTACTACTCCAGCTGGAAGGGCTAAGGAGGCAGCAACAGATGCCAGTGCATCTGCGTGCGCATTTTGCAGGCGTGGTACATGGTCGATGTAAAAGTTTCCGAACCTTTCGGCCATAAAGATAGTTGCGTTGAAATAGGGTACTAAGTCTTCATGCCTGACTTCGTACTTTCTGCGAACTTGGTTAACGATGAGTTGAGAGTCATCGTATGCTTCGAGATTTTTAATGCCAATCTCATCAGCGATTTGCATTCCAATCAAGAAGGCATTGTATTCCGCTACATTATTGGAGCATGGCTCAGTTAATGAGAATGCACGAGGGATCACGTAGTTCTGTGGGGAGACGAGTACTACCCGCACTCCTACTATGACATGCCCTTGCAGACTGTTCTCGATGCACCGTCGAAGAAGAGTTGCCACACCTGTCCTTCGATAGATGTCTGGGTCAGACAAACTTCAGCGACCTTGTCTGAAAGATCCTCATAAAGTTCGGTCGCTCTCAGATTTGGATGTTCAGCCAGGAAATCTGCCAACCGCTTGTCCCTTCACGGATTTTTGTGGTAGAAAGTGCATCTCATATTGAGGGAGCAGTACGGCCCATTTTGCCAGTCGACCATTTAGCGACGATGGCTTTGTTATGAGCAACCATAAAGGGTTGACTTTTGATATAACATTTATAGTTTGGCCCACCAAGTAGTGTCACATTTTCTGGGTGGCGAACACCAATGCCAAACATTCCTTTTCGATCGGGTTATACCGATGTTCGGCTCCGATCATAGTTCTGCTCAGATAGCAGATTGCCTGCTCATGTCCCTGATCATTATTCTGGGCTAGTAAAGCTTCTAAGAAATGATCCATCGCTCGAATGTACATCAGGAAAGGTTTTCCTGAAACCGGAGCTGTAAGGACGGGTGGTTGCGTGAGGTATCGTTTGATTTCCACGAATGCTTGTTGGCAAGCATCGTCCTAGATGAATGAGACGCCCTTCTTCATTAATTTGGTGAAGAGTTGGCATCTTCCGAGAGATTTGAGATAAACCTCCGGATGTACGCTAGTCGCCCTTACAATCCTCTAAGCTCCCTGAGATTCCTCGGAAGTTGCATCTCTGGATGGCACGGACTTTCTCTGGATCGAGGTGGATTCCTTTGGATGTCACAATAAATCCTAGGAATTTACCGCTGGCTACCCCAGGAAAGATTTGGTGGGGTTCATCTTCAACTGATGTGCCCGCATGATTTCAAAAACTATCTTCAGATCTGCGATGTGTGGTCTCCCTTGGCGCGGTTTTTTACTGCAATATCGTTGACGTAGCATTCCACTGTTTTAACGCATGTGTTCGTGAAAAATTGCATTCATAGCACTCTGATATGTTGCCCCCGCGTTCTTCAGTCCGAAGGGCATGATAGTACAACAATATACCCCAGTGGTGTCCTAAAAGAAGTATGCTTTTCATCATCAGGATACATTTTAATTTGATTGTACCCTGAGAATCCATCTATAAAAGAGATTCGTTCAAACCCACACGTACTATCAATCATGACATCCGTGATGGGAGAGGGAATTTGTCTTTGGGACATGCCTCATTTAGATCGCGAAAATCGATGCAGATCCAAATCTTCCTATTTTTCTTGGTAACAGAGACGATATTGGCTACCCAATCAGGGTGTTGCTCCTCCCTAATGAAGCCAGAGTCTATAAGCTTTTTGACTTCTGACTGGATTGCTTCCCATTATTTCTGAACGGAACCGTCACTGTTGCTGTTGACTAGTTTCGCGTCCGAATTAATATTGATGCGATGCATAGCCACTCGAGGATCAAGCCCAGGCATGTCCTCATAATTTCAAGCGAAAAAATCTATATATTCCCGACAAGAGATGTTACATTTTCTTTCTCGGAGGGTGATAGACTTTCGCTTATAAAGATGGGCTTAGGATTAGCCTCATCTTCCAGATTAATCTGCATGACCTTATCTTCTGTGGGTGGTTCACGTTGTTCGAAGCGAATATCCCAGAGAGTGTTTAGGTGTTTGATTCAAGGGTCTGTATCAGACTGGATCATTTCTTTATCTCCATCTTCCAGGTGGCTTGTTGAAACCATGTTTACTGAAAGTTCTCCGAAGATGTTGCCGAACTAACATCCGACTCCCACGATGACGTGCCCGATGAATAATTATGGTGTAATAACTCTTCAGACTCAGAGGTTGATGGGATCAGAGTTAACACATAGCCTAACCCCTTGCAAGTTCGATGATAATAATCGGGGTCTTCCCTTTCGAACAAAAGATCGAAGTAGTGTTCTTCTTCCTTTTCCGAAGTTCAAACCAGCACCATTTGTTAGATCAATCCATGCTCTCCATCATTCTGAGTACATTTGGCTCATAATAAGAGAATTGGGGGGATTCATTCTCACTTTTTGAGTCTTCGCGAGACGTCAATTCGGACTAATTCTTCCGAAAAGAATTAGTTTTTGGCCTCTGCGTCTTGCTGGGACCATGAATACTAATTCTTGCGCATCACGACATCTTGGTACATTTTGAGGGATGACTTCATTGGTACATGCAATGATGTTAGAGCACCATTGCTGACCAGGGGTCATTATCCACCTCGGTATTAGTGTCTGATAGCACTGAATCAGAAGCAAACACAGAAAAGTAAGCCAAATTCAACTCTTCATTAATATACCACTCGGCTACATCATCGGCGGTGTTATTAACATCGAGCTTACTCGTTACAAGTGGATTTAATTCCCACATGCACTCTTCTTCTGCCTCTGGCTCAGTGTCAGCTTCATTACCAGAGTCTGATTCCTCTGGCTATGGATTTTCGTTCATCTCCAGAGAATCCTGGTATAGGAGAGAGTTTGTGAAATAGTTCTCTACTCCCTTGAACGGATGCTTTTCGGCAATCAATGTTTGGATTTTGCCATTTCGTCGATGTACTTCATGACTTGATGGAGAGTGGAGGGGGCGATGGAATTACGATGAATCCACGGTCGCTCAAGTAGCAGATTGTACGAAGTGTCAACGTCGATTACATAGCACGTACTTTAGATCTTAGATCCCCAATCTGACATTTAAGCTTGATCTTTCCCATTGGGCGCGTACTATTGGCGTTGAAACTATAGATGGTAGTTTGGGTGGCGCTCAATCGGTGGTGGGGATTCCTAAGTATTGCATGACCTGACGAGGCATGATGCTCAACGCGGATCCTGGATCTACCTGAATGTGGCTCACTTCAGATGATCCAATGTACCCTGTGAAGTACAGGGGCCGATCATGTTCCCCTTGACCTGCATGTTATCTGACGTGAAGGTGATGCAGGGAGCATTTTGGGAGGCATGGAGGCAGTCCTCTTCATCTTTCACTTGTGGTCTAGCTGGGATCTAGGCCATAAAGACCTCAACGTCAGCTAAGGCTTCCTTCAGAGCTTCTCTTGTTGACTTTGATAGTCTCAAAAGCTCGTAAAAAGTGATTCTGGTAAGGATATTGGCCAGTTGGGCCAGGACGTCAAAGCGGTAAGGTGTTGGAGATCCTTCCACGTTGTTCTTTGGGAGAGCCTTGAAAAATCGAAGCTCTTTCTGCTTCTCTACAGGTTGCTTCACAGAGGGCTTGGTTGGCTCTGCAGTAGTTTAGGAGGGCTTGCCACCATCTCGTCTTACTTCTTTGAATACGACTGACCCGAACGAGTTTCTGAAACGAGGATTTATTTAGCTCTGCAGCAAAGAGATTGTTTCCTCTTTCGAATCAGTTAGTGAGGGAACATCAGTTTCTGCTTCTGGAAGAAGCACACACCATATTGCAGAACGAAGCTTTCGCCTTGCCTGGATTTTCTATTGGTAACAGTAGTCCACTGTTGGCCATCACAAGGTCGGGATGAACTCACATAATTTCTCCTTGAGGTGTAGAGATAGGTACAAGACCTTCTCCTGCTGATGATGTGGGTCCGTATTGATCATTCTTAGTTCTCCTTTCGGGACGGAAACAACTCCGGATGGTGCTGGAGCCTGTTTTCCAACTGAAGAAATAATATCATATTAGCCGTAACTTTCTTCTACTCTGGACGGAGCTTTAGCACTTCTGCATCAATCAGATCTTGAAGAATATCTTTGAAGACATAATAGCTCTTGGTGGGGTGCCCTAACATCCTATGATACAGGCAGTAGTTAGGATTGTCGGACTTGCCGACTTCCTCAGGCGTCTAGCTTTAGGAAGCTTCAATCTGTTGCTCTTGTTGAGTAACTTGAATAACGAATTGACATGTTCGTCCTTGAAAGAGTACTGCTTGTTGGCGCGTGGCTGACTTGAAGAACCACCTCCCTGGCCGGCTGAGGTTTGACAGGGGATTTTATCTCTGTTGTCAATGTATCCTTTCTTTTTGATTGAAAAGATATTTCTGGCGCGCGCCTTGTCGACTTTTTAGGTCTGGGCTTGCTTTCTTCCGCTCTAACCCTGGCGATAATTTCTTCAGCCTGTTCACCTTGCTGGACCAATTGCTTCCAGATGCAGCTTTCAGCAACTCCTATCTGGGCTAGGAGTGGACTTGTAGATTGTGGCGACATGTTTCTACCAGGGTGGCCTGGGTCATTCCGCTAGAACAACGGAGTGCCATATTCTGAAATCTCTCCACAAATATTTTGACTAACTATCCCTTTCGCTGCTTTGTTGCTAGGAGAGTGGGCATTGTAATTTTCGAGTCGTCTTCAAAGAAGCGTGTCAGGAAGAGCTTTTCCAAATCACCCCAGTTTTTGATGGAGCCTTCTGAGAGTTTCATGAACCATTCAAAGGCAAGCCCTTTTAGAGTGCCGATGAACAAATGTGCCAAGATGGCATCATTATCTACTATATTTTCTGTCTGACACTTGAAGTAGTAGATGTGTTTGTTCGGTGACCCTTTGCCGTCGAAAGCATGTAAGGTCGGAGCTTTGAACTTAGGAGGGTACGGAATAAGGTCTCACTCAGCTGGATATGGACAGACCACTCCTGCTTCTGGAGGCCTTTCCGGTTGGTAGGGCCTCCAGACGCTGCTCCAATTGACTCATTCTTTTAGAATGAATACCCCTATTCTCCGGGGCTTCATCTTTAGACGAGGATTTAGACGACTCGGAATTAGATTGCTCCTTCTCCTAGATATGTACAGAAGATGAGCTTTCTCCTTCTTCCTTTTGCCTTTAGACTTCTTAGAAGAAACTTTGTCGGTTGACTTCCTCTTGTCTTCAAGCAATTGTGCAAGCATCTGCTTGAAAGTATCGATAGATTCTTGTTGAGTACGAATCATATCGAATTGTTTCCTCTGGACCTGGGCTTGTTGTTCAAAGCTCCTGGCCGTCTCCTCGGGAGTAATTGTCATGTACACAAAGGCTTCCTTCTCTATGGAAGAGTTCGAGGCCTGCGATTTTGCAATGGTGGAGTGTGATTCACTTACTTCAATGCCCAGAGCTAGGGCACTGTAGTTGATCGGGGCGACCGCACCAGTCCGAGTGCGAGTATGCCGGTACACTCCTTCTGGTTCTGTGTCAGACTCGTCGGAGCTGACCGTCGGTTGTTTTTCCCTACTTCTGCTTGCCATAGTTGCTGTGACTTGAGGGTAATCCATGTCAGAGAAGGCTTTCCTTCTGTGGAAGCGTCACCTCTTGGCTGATTGAGAGATCGAGGCCAATTGTCTAAACACCGACTGTTTTACTTGCATGTGAGTTGCAGTGGCATTCAGAGAGCATTGCCGTGATAAGCCGTTTACAGCAATAAAGACGGAGTGATCAGATTAGCACTCCTTTTCTTTGTCAAATAATCTTTTAGATCCATCGGAGGGGGATCAAAGAGATTGGCCTCAGATTGTCGAGGGCTTTTCAGCTTCTGAGAGCCACCCTTACGTTGAGAATCTGACACACAGGGTTTAGAAATACGGAGCTCGCGTTGTGTAGAACAGGCGCGGCTCTTGCGTTTTGACTTTGAAATGTGGGTTACGTGCCTCTGGTGAGCAGAGACGCGGACCTCACGTTGCTGATTGTCGCGTTTGGTTAGCGACGGTTAGACACGCGGACTTTCTCAATTCCGTGTTTGGTTGTAGAGACACGGGTCTCGAGTCTCTGAGAAGAAGCATAGCCCTCGCGCTGTCAATCGTCGCGTTTGGGAAATAAAGTCTCAAAAACGCAAGTCTGTTAGGCTTCACGTTGGTCTCCATACGCAAA
>JAVJIF010021896.1:0-84518 GCA_038442645.1 Agave tequilana | reverse complement strand
GCAAGTAGGTGAAAGGTATCAATTAATAGCATGTCAAGTGTTAATATATCAAGCATGTACATAGCAAGTGATAGATTAATAGCTGAGCATAATCAAGCAGAGCTGAGCAAGCTGGAGGTACGGACAGCAAACAGTGTTTAACACTAGAGCTTCGGCGTGGTTACCCGAATGACTCGGCTTAAAGTGCGAGTAGAAAATCTGGCAGTATCTCGCCTAGACGAATCTAGTGGTAAAGCGCTGAGCGCTAAGCATGCCTACCAGGCAGAGCTGAAAAACTTGACGGTCTGAGCGCACTTCTCTTTCAAGGTAGTGGGCGAGAGCTCGGAGGCTAAAGTACGCTTGGGGTCTAAATGCACTCTCAGTAGCTACCACGAAACCCATAAGGGTACAGGGGTAGAACCATTGGATAGCTAGCCCGGGGAGTGGGCAGAAACCCAAAGTCGATAAAAGAGTACCTACACGAAATGTTAGTACCACATGAGCATACATACAAGCGTGATAATATCTTCACTACCGTGGAGAGGAGAAGCCCGGAGGCTGAAAGGGCCCGGAGGCCAAGTAGAAAGCCCGAAAGCTAAAAGGACCTGGAGGCCAAGTAGGGAGCCCGGAGGCTAACGACCACGAAGGGTCGGCCACGCATGGTATAAAGCAATAAAGAGAGTACATCATAGGCATGGTATATATACAAGAAGTAAACTACCATAGTACAAGCATTCATCACGGCATATATATAAACAATCACTGGCACTTGGCCACATAAAAATACAGGGGCGCAGCCCAATACAAATACATATAAATACATAATAAAACACACGTTGACCCGACGAAGCGGGGAAAACCAATTGGGGGCGAGAAAACTCACCTAATCTCCGGAAAAGCCAAAAACTCTGAAATCCCCAGAACTCGCGCACGCGCCAAAATATAATAAATAAATATAATATATTATTTTAAAGAGAAAAGAGAAGAGGAGAGAGAAGAGAGAGAAAGAGGTAGAGAGAGAAAGAGAGAGGTAGGGAGGGAAAGTCTAGAGAGAAAGGGAGATTTAGAGAGAGAAAGAGATGAGAGAGAGAGAGAGAAAGCTAGAAAGATAGAGAGCTATGGCAGAGAGAGAGAGAGAGAGAGAGAGAGAGATGAGAGAGAGCCAGGCTACTCACGAAGCCCCTGATCAAGGAGGGCCCACGGGTCCCCGTGGGCCCAGGGGGCCTGGCCGACAGCGGCCTTTGCCACCGGCGGCGTCCAACAGAGAGGGGAGGGGGAGAGAGAGACAAGGGGAGAGGAAAGAGAGAGACAACACATAGAGAGAGAGAGAAGAGGAGAGGGGTTGTCGCCCCCTCCTCTGCCCACGCACAGGGGGCCAGGGGCCCCCTGGCCGAGCACGGCCGCCTGCGACGCGCCAGCGGCGCCCAGCCCAAGGTGGCGCCGCCACCCAAAGTAAAGAAAGAAAAAGGAAAGAAGAAAAAAAGGAGGAAGAAAAGGAAAAGAAAAAGAAAAGAAGAAGAAACAGGAAAGAGAAAGAGAAGGGCTCGTCGGAGTTGGGATGGTCGCCGGCGGAGTTCTGGCCGGAGGTGGCATCGCCCGGGGTGGTGGCTGGATCTTGGGGAGGAAGAGAGAGGTAGAGTGAGGGAGAAGGAAATTAGAGAGAGTAAAAGAGAGAGAGGGTAAAAGGGAGAAGAGAGAGAGAGAGAGAGAGAGAGGAAGGGAAATAGGTGAGAGGGGGAGAAGAATTTAGCGGAAGAAGAAGGAGGAGATGCTGTCGTTGGAGACAGGGGAGAAGAAGAAAGAAGGAAAAAGAGAAAAAGAAAGAAAAGGAAAAGGAAAAGAAATACAAAGAAAAAGGGGAAGATATTTTGGAGGGTTGTGTGGTGGAGAATTTTTGGGGAAAAAGAAAAAAAGGAAAATAGAGGAAAAGGGAGTGGATGGAAAAAATGGGGAAGGAAAGAAAAGAAAGAAACGTAAAGTCATATGAGTTAGCATCACCCAAAGTTAGTAGTTAGTAGTGTTAGAGGTTAGTTAGTCATATTAGGAGGTTAGTTATTCATAGAAAAGTAAAGCAAGAAAGAAGACATAGTAAAATAAGTGCAAGAAAATAATGAGCTTTGAAAGTAAATGGCAATAGAGCAAGAAAATTAGAGGAGGGAAAACTTGAGTCTTTATATTTGAATTGTTACTTCTTCAATTATAGAGATCTCACTCACCCTCTCTCTCTCTTTTCTGGATTTAAAAGGAGAAATGAAAAATACAACAGACAGCTAAAAGAAACCTAAAGAAATCCTAAATTCTCTCCTAAAATTCTAGCTATCCTCCCTGTAAAGTCACCTAGAGGGGGGTGAATAGGTGATGGCTAATCTAATGGTCACTAAATGCCAAATAATGCGGAATTAAAAACAATTATGACCTAAACTAAACTCTTGAACTAAACACCACGTATAACACAAGAGTGTAGCCGAATTCCCCGTGAAGGGCTCTGGACTAACTCCTCTGGATTCTCCTAGATAAGGGTTGAGGTGCCGCGTTGGCTCTCTTGGTTAAATACAAGTGTTAGCAAACAATCCCAAGCATGTATATCAATTAAGCACACAAGTATATCATGCATATAAAGATAAACACCATAAAGGAATGCAAGATATAAACAAGAGACAAAGAGAGAGAGAGTGAGCAATCGCAAACACAAGGGATTTGTTTCGAGGTTCGAGCACACTTGCTCTACATCCCCGCCTTCGACACACGAAGGATTTCCACTATAATCGATCCTACCGGATCACTCGGTGCCGCAACACCTACAAGCCCTCGGACTCTCTAGTCCCGTACACACCGCAAGCCCACAAGCTTGCCGAGGCCGCACCTCAAACAACAAGTTCGCACCCGAACTCGAAACACCGCGGACACACATGTCCGCCTCCTCAAAGTACAAAGAAAAGTCTTTGGTGATCACAACACTTTGATCACCTAAAAATAATCTCACTACAACACTCCTATAAGATGAATATGTCCATGGATTGCTCAAGTGTTTGTGACAAAAACAAGAATGAGAGTGGTAGAGGAAAACTCAAAGAACCTCTTTTAGACACTCTTGATAAACTCCCCTTTTGATTGGAAGTATTAGCTCTCAATTTAGTGGAGAAAACTCTTTTAATGACGTGGGAAAAACTGGCTCAAAGTCCACTAAAAAATCTTAAACAAAACAGCCCCTAAATGCCCTATTTTATAGGGCTAGAAAAACTAGCCGTTGGGGGTCTGACAGACCTGTCGGTCGACCGCCTGGTCGACCGGCCAACGGTCATATTTCAGACCGTTGTGCCATCGGTCGACCGGTTGGTCGACCGAGGCCAGGATACAGAGAGCAAGTCTTTCTGTCCGGTCGACCGCTCGGTCGACCGGGGCCTTTCCAGAGAGCAGAGCTCTCTGGACGGTCGACCGGCCCTCCTGCCAGAACTGGCGTGCACGTCTGTGCACGTCGGTCGACCGCTCGGTCGACCGCATTCAGGCTTCGGTCGACCGGTCGGTCGACCAGCTGAAGCCAGGACAGAACTGTTAAGGGATTTAAAACTAGGTCTTTTTGATTGAAATAAAATCCCATAAAATACTGAAAAATCTACAAAAATAGTTTTACCAATATACTTTGATAAACAAACATGCTTGCACAAATCAAGGCATGTTACAAATGATTTGGACTATTTTTGTAACTTGAAAAAATTGGCTCAAATGAAAAACAGTATTTTCCAAAACTTGATTTTTCCAAAACTTCTCCAAATACAAAAACAAGATATTTAAACTCATTTAAAGCATAGAGTGTATGGATATGATCCACTACACAACATGGTGAAATATCTATGTTTTTGACATTAAGCTCTAAAATTGGTTTTGGTTAAAAACATGTAAACTTTGAATACCAAAAACCAAACCGGTATTTTTCTAAAAGAAAATTCTTTTATAAAAACAAACTAAAACAAGTGTGTGTGTGTGTATATGATATACTTGAGCAATCCACCAACTATTCTATCCTTTACATTTTAACTAAAAACAAACCTAGACACAAGTCTTCATCTTCTTGAAGTCTTCACTTGAAGCCTTCTTGACTTGGTCTAAACATCGTGCTAGCTCCCAAACTAGACTTCAAATCCTTTGTTGAAGCTATGCACCTACTAAGATCTTGAACATAAATCTGTCACTAATTAAACACAAGATCATTAGTACTATAACTACATGAGTTAATCATCATCAAAACTAGAGTGATGGGCCTTCGGGCCAACAATCTCCCCCTTTTTTATGATGACAAAACTCATGAAGTTATATATGCATGGATTAAAGTAAAGCTTCAAAGAAGCTCCCCCTTAACTCATGCATAACAAATAAATAATAAATATGCAATGTATGCTCATAAACATGTATGCAAATCTAGGAGATAAACATGCTAATCAAGCATAAAAACAAAATCACACAATCTTTTTCTCCTATTTGCAAAACAAAACATATATGCATAAACAAATACTTCTCCCCCTTAAGCAAGGAAAACATGCATATATCTCAAATACTTCTCCCCCTTTTTGTCAATCATCAACAAAGGGGTTAAAGTGAAAACAAAATCAACAAATTTTTCTCCCCCTTTTGTCCGAAACATAGAATCAATAAAGGGGTAAACACAAATCAATAAATAGTTATATGCGATATACATTCATGAAGAGGAAGACGCTAAGTTAACTTCCCTACACATATGCATTACATGAAGAAGGGATGACAAGCCCCAATTCACATAACACATATTATGTAATGCATAAGAGGAGATGTGAAGTTCCCCCTACACACGTGTACCACATAAAGAAGAGTTGTCAAGCTCCTCAATATACAATACACTCAACATGAATCTATATGTAGAAGAGATGTTAAGCTCTCCTTGCATATAGGCAATACAACTCAAAAATATTTTGATTTTTCTTATAAAACAAATTTTGAATATTCTCAATAAAACAAATCTTGAGAATTTTTCTTAAAATTTTTATTTTCTTATCATAAACAACTTTGTGCTTTAAACATGTAAAAATCAATGTTAACTCAAGCACAAATAACTCATATATATGTATGAAAAATGAGTATACCAATTGAAATTGATACATACATATATAAGAAAACAAAATATGAGTATATACAAAAATAGAGTCAAATTGATACCAATTGAAACAATAATAGGATCATGTATATAACTCATAAAACATTGAAGAATAAATAACTAGTTAAATTAATTTTTGAAAAACTAGTTAAAGATCCTTCAAAACATGAAATCAAATCGTATGTATTTCATGAATCATACCAATTACACAAGAATTGACACTCGAAATCATTAAAGCTCAAAAAGGTGTTCATGAAATAAAGTCATGACAAACAAATAAAGTGTGAGTGAACAAGAATCATGTAATTAGCATTTTCATGAAAATAGTCAATAAGGTTCAAAAATATGATGAATCTTTATTTTTCTTAAACAAATCATGATAATCATTTTTCATTGAAAACAATAACTTCTAGGTATATGTAAGATTTATCCAAAACTAATAATATACATACATATCCCAAACATAAAAGAGTCTATCAAAGGTATTTGCATGAAGGCAAGAGACTCACGGGTATACATGTATATTTATTAGATTCGAATAAAAATTACATATACATGAAGCAAAACATGAAAATAGGCAAAACAAGTGTAAATGAGAGAATCATCAAAACTAGCCTATGCATGTGCACATAGTAGTTACAAATGAGCATGAAGTGCAAACATATATGAATCAATTTGTTCTCACTATTTGTACATGTATAAATACAAGTTTTGATAAAAACTACATTTAAACTAGAATTTACCACATGAAGCATAAAACATGAACATGTTATATGATATCACAAATGAATAAGCATGTAAATAAACTAGGAGTTTAGAAATAGTTACCGACTAAGGAACTATGTTCCAAAACTCCAAACATGGTGGTAGTCCCACCAAACCTCCTTGATAGCGGTGCATCAATTATATGTCCTTCAAGTCCATGTGCATCCACCATCAAGGCACCAAATCTCTCACGTCGTGTGAGAGCCCTCACCTACATCAAATACACAAGGTGTGGACTTTGGTACCCATTTTCTTTTGGGTCCTTGGGGTTAGCTTTGTAAGAAACCCAAAAAATTTTGTTAGCAAAATTAATATGATGTAACTTGTCAAAACAAAACTTTGCTAAATGGCCTTTACGGCCACAATGTGTACACTTGTACACCTTAGGATGCTTATGTGTGTGAGTGTGATCATGACGTGCAACATAAGCATATGCATGATGATGATGTGCATGAATGTGTGGAGTTTATTTCTTTGAAAACAAGGACTCCAATCTAGAATGGTTAAATGCACATGAGCTCAAAGTGGAGCTCAAACAATCCATTTTATTTTTCAAAATTTCATCTCATTTGTGGTGGCATGTAAAGCATGATGAGATATAGAATCATTTTTCTTATTCTTTTTAGAAACATTTTCCTTTTCTTTTTCAAAATTTTTTTTCAAAGAAGTGTTTTCTTGAAAAGCAATTTCTTTTTGTTTTTCCACCAAAAGACTTTATTTTTTAAAATAGTGTTTCCTTCACAAAGATCATTTAATTTGGACATCAAGGAAACATTTTCATTTTTCAAATCTTTATTTTCTTTTTCAAAACATGCAATCTTATTTTTGAAAGAATCTTTTTCTTTTTGCATGCAATCAAATTCTTTTTCAAAATTTTATTATCTTTCCTAAGCATGTCATATTTCTCAAGTAATTGTTGGCAAAATGAAGTGAGCTCATCATATGACATGTTATCATCTTCTACCTCGGATTCGGTAGTTACCTCAGGGGGTTATCCCCTTGGACCATATAGCACTTGTTGGAGGTGTCGCTTCCAACATCCGAATCGCTCCCGGCATAATATAGATCCTTTTCGCCAAGGGAGGTGATGATATTCCAAGCTACAAAAGCCGAATCACATTAGAAATCCTAGATAAATAAACATCATCTAGGGTTGACTTTAAAGCATGTAGGGCTTTTGCATTAGCCTCAATATTCTTGCTATCATTAATATATGAATCTTTAATTGTAGCAAGATAAACATGAAACCTAGGGTCTTGAGGTACAAGGACATCTTCACCTTCCATATAGGGATGTTAAGAATGTCAAAGGTGGGTGGTGACATGAAGTTCATGGTGTGTGTACAAAATATACTGATTAGCCTAAAATGAGGATCTTAACTCTAGGTTGTGAGACCCAAATTCAGAGCACTTGGCTCTGATACCAATTGTAAAGTCACCTAGAGGGGGGTGAATAGGTGATGGCTAATCTAATGGTCACTAAATGACAAATAATGCGGAATTAAAAACAATTATGACCTAAACTAAACTCTTGAACTAAACACCACGTATAACACAAGAGTGTAGCCGAATTCCCCGTGAAGGGCTCTGGACTAACTCCTCTGGATTCCCCTAGATAAGGGTTGAGGTGCCGCGTTGGCTCTCTTGGTTAAATACAAGTGTTAGCAAACAATCCCAAGCATGTATATCAATTAAGCACACAAGTATATCATGCATATAAAGATAAACACAATAAAGGAATGCAAGATATAACAAGAGACAAAGAGAGAGAGAGTGAGCAATCGCAACACAAGGGATTTGTTTCGAGGTTCGAGCACACTTGCTCTACATCTCCGCCTTCGACACACGAAGGATTTCCACTATAATCGATCCCACCGGATCACTCGGTGCCGCAACACCTACAAGCCCTCGTACTCTCTAGTCCCGTACACACTGCAAGCCCACAAGCTTGCCGAGGCCGCACCTCAAACAACAAGTTCGCACCCGAACTCGAAACACCACGGACACACACGTCCGCCTCCTCAAAGTACAAAGAAAAGTCTTTGGTGATCACAACACTTTGATCACCTAAAAACAATCTCACTACAACACTCCTATAAGATGAATATGTCTATGGATTGCTCAGGTGTTTGTGAGAAAAACAAGGATGAGAGTGGTGGAGGAAAACTCAAAGAAACCTCTTTTAGACACTCTTGATAAACTCCCCTTTTGATTGGAAGTATTAGCTCTCAATTTAGTGGAGAAAACTCTTTTAATGAAGTGGGAAAAACTGGCTCAAAGTCCACTAAAAAATCTTAACAAAAAACAACCCCCAAATGCCCCATTTTATAGGGCTAGAAAAACTAGCCGTTGGGGGTCTGACAGACCTGTCGGTCGACCGGCCAACGGTCATATTTCAGACCGTTGTGCCATCGGTCGACCGGTCGGTCGACCGAGGCTAGGATACAGAGAGCAAGTCTCTCTGTCCGGTCGATCGCTCGGTCGACCGGGTCGGTCGACCGGCCCTCCTGCCAGAACTGGCGTGCACGTCTGTGCATGTCGGTCGACCGCTCGGTCGACCGCCTTCAGGCTTCGGTCGACCGCTCGGTCGACCGGCTGAAGCCAGGACAGAACTGTTAAGGGATTTAAAACTAGGTCTTTTTGATTGAAATAAAATCCCATAAAATACTGAAAAATCTACAAAAATAGTTTTACCAATATACTTTGATAAACAACATGCTTGCACAAAATCAAGGCATGTTACAAATGATTTGGACTATTTTTTTAACTTGGAAAAATTGGCTCAAATGAAAAACAGTATTTTCCAAAACTTGATTTTTCCAAAACTTCTCCAAATACAAAAACAAGATATTTAAACTCATTTAAAGCATAGAGTGTATGGATATGATCCACTACACAAACATGGTGAAATATCTATGTTTTTGACATTAAGCTCTAAAATTGGTTTTGGTTAAAAACATGTAAACTTTGAATACCAAAAACCAAACCGGTATTTTTCTAAAAGAAAATTCTTTTATAAAAACAAACTAAAAACAAGAGTGTGTGTGTATATGATATACTTGAGCAATCCATCAACTATTCTATCCTTTACATTTTAACTAAAAACAAAATCTTCTATAAACAAACCTAGACACAATTCTTCATCATCTTGAAGTCTTCACTTGAAGCCTTCTTTCTTGACTTGGTCCAACACCGTGCTAGCTCCAAAATTAGACTTCAAATCCTTTGTTGAAGCTATGCACCTACTAAGATCTTGAACATAAATCTGTTACTAATTAAACACAAGATCATTAGTACTATAACTACATGAGTTAATCATCATCAAAACTAGAGTGATGGGCCTTCGGGCCAACACTCCCCTCTCCTTTATAGAGGCCCTGGTGGTCTTTATATAGGCCTCAGGAGCTAATCGCTACAAATCATAGCCGTAGGATCAATCGCTCGATCAACGGTCATAGATTTGTCGTGGACCGCGACAGAATCTAGGCTGTTGCGCTAGCGATCGCTCTGACATTCTGTTATTGTGCAGGTGCCCAGTTGGAGCTTATAGGACCATGGGAATATCCCCTGGTTCGTTACAGAATTGGGCTTCCTTGATTTGGGCTCTTAAAACTCTTTTAAATCCTTGAAAAATCCAAGATTTGGGCCTTCTTCCATTAAAGAATGGACCTGAAAAATAAGAGAGGTAACCATTAAAAATCCTATTTTTATTAATAAAATGCATCGCAATGTGATAAAATAATGCAAATGAAACTCCAATCACACCCCTATACCTAGCTTTTGCTCGTCCTCGAGCAAAATAAGCAAAGAAAAAGAAAATTCTAACAACATTATTACACCACTTTCGTAGGTGATACGATTGCACTGAGCTCGTGCAACAAGCCGTTAAACCTCTACGTTACCCTAGAGGAGGAGTGTTGTCTCCTGAGGGTTTTCAGCAGATTGCACCCATAAAATCCAAAGAAAAAGAAAAAATGTTAGTGATTTTCAAAAAGAAAAAGGAAGAAGAAAGTTGATGATCCATTTTTGCAAGAATTTAGGTGATCTTTAGGTTTTCAATTACCCCAAACTTTTCCTTCTTATTATAAGTCTCCATTTGAAGTTTTGTCTTCAACTTAGGTTAAGTTTCAAAAATAGAGAGAGAACTAGATTTTGTATCAAGCTAATATATATACATTATATATATGAGGAATTGTTCTTAGACTTTGGTGCATTTATTGATATTGTATTATCATCATTTTTTATTCATTATTTTTATTGATATATATATATATAATATATATATATTATATATATATATATATATATTTACACTTATTTATTTCGTTAGCTTCATTAGGTTTTCTAATTTACCCATGTAGCGAGCCTTTTACCAATGACTCCCAGACCAGATGGTCTTAGGGCACTAGATGAGGATACATCCCTAATATTCAAGGACTCGGGTAAACTAGGCCACGAATGCTAAGCACTCAACCACTTTTACGCGTGATTGATTATGCCTCTTAAGGCACAACTAACAAGCTTAATTGGTGATCAGGTTTTTATTAATTTCTAACACACACATATATATTTTTTTCTTTTTCTCTTATATATATATATTTATATATATATAAATAAAGGTACTAAGTCTTTGATTAATCCCTCAACATGTAAATGTATATAATGCTTAGGAAAAATTCAAAATCTAATTATCTTTCTATTCTTTTCTTTCTTAACCTAAACATCCAACAATTCTTCATATGTTAACTTATATCAAGAAATCCTAGTTTAGAATTTTCCTAACTCTTAAGATCAAGTTAATTCTTTTAAAAATGGATCACCGAAAATATTTTTTTCTTTTTATATATAAGAAAATCCTAGAAAACAAAACCTAAAAAATTCTAAAAACGAAAAAAAAAATCTATGTTAGTATCCACCATCCATACCTATCTCAATCATTGTCCGCAATGTATGCAAATAAAATACAAGCATAAAATAGGTAAAGAAAAGATATCACCCCTCTTGCGGCTCGGACCAGCTGTGGTGCTTGGACCGGCCGATTGCGACCCCGCAAAGCCTCCTCTATACGGTCCAGATGAGTGGTTTGATCCTCCACCTATTTTCTCAGCCTAACTTGCCTCTGAAAAATTTTCTTCATGCCTCTCCATATGGTAGACATGAAAGCTCTAGAATCAGTGGGTAGGGACTGCTGCCAAAATGTAGGGTCATCATCCTCCTCCAAGAGTTCCTCAGAAGAGGACTCTGCTTGGGCATCTTCAAGCTGGACACTAGGGGCCCAAACAACATGTAAACGACTATTATAAGCACTCGTTGCCCGTTCTGGTGCAACAAATACTCTATGAAAAGAATCAAAGACATTGTCTGGTAAGAAATTCTTACACAGACGAGTCACCAATACAGGATGTGAGTATTTGGCGCCGCGTGTGCGTGTGGAGTTGGTATGAGACAGTTAAGATGGCAGTGTTGATGCAAACTGTGTGTTGCCTGGTCATAAAATCGTGGATAATTTGCAGTACTGGCCTATTAAAAGAGGTAGTGTGGTCAAGCCAAGGATATTGCGTTGGATCCAGCGTCCAACGCAATGTATATTCGAAAAAGTGGAACTGGCTTTGAGCCCTCTATCTTGTTCAGTGCAGCGAGCCTCCATCATGGTCATGTACTCAATCAAAGGCAGGGGGTCGCTATGATGTGGGTTGCTGGGGACTTGCATGTAGTCCTCAATATGTCAACAGTGACAATGATATCCCCAGTAGCCAGATGTACCGTGAATTAGTAGGTGTCAAGATCAATTAAAGCTTGGTGAAGATTAGCATAAAATAGCTTAACAAGCTCTGGGCAATAGTAGGCCTCATATTTAGAATTATCATACACCAAGGTATACCAATTCCATTCTCTTTTCCTATCCAAAAATATATGGCCATAACCATGAACATCGCTAAAGAGCCTAGAGAAATCTTTCTCAGCAAATGCAGTGGGTGCCATGGATGAAAATTCAAAGGAAAAGAGAGAAAATCGCAAACCTCCCTCGGAATATGTGGGGGGAAACATAGATCAGATTGCACAGAGCAATCTGCAGAGAGATCTGCAAGCGTGTTGTAGATTTGAGATCTACAAGCAAACGCGACCACTGAAAATTAGGTAGCGCACAGGATTCTACAAGATACCGCGGATGCGCGGCCCTAGTTGAGAAATCACGGTAGAAAGAGGGAGGCAGGGGCCGAAAAAATTTTGGTGGCGGAGCGCAGAACTCCCCTCTTCAGATCAGCTCTCAGGTTTTAGGTTAGGGAACGGGAGAGGGGTTGGAGAGTATTTATAGAGGCCTGAGAAGGTGGGTTACCTTATTTTCCCATAGGTAAAAAACGGAAATTACTTACCTAGGTTTAATTTCTGAGTTTTATTAATTTAAATGGGTATATATAGGAGAGAAAACCTAAGTGCCATTTAGCACTTAAGTTCTATATTTTTTTATTTTGTTTTCTTGCTTTTTCTTTTATTTATTATTTTCTTTTTATTTATTATTATTATTATTATTATTTATTATTTATTTTTTATTTTATTTTATTAATTATAAAAGGTACAAGGTAGGTCCCAAAAGATTTATAATGAATACCAGGGGAAATTGAAAGAAGGGCCTGGTCACATGTAGACTGGGTTGCAAAGACCCAGTTCAAGAATCTCGAGTGATTCTAACTCCGTGGTGTAGAATGGTTTTAGTCTTTGGCCATTGACTTTGAAAATGCTACCATTCTTGGGATCTGAAATCTCAATAGCACCATGAGGGAAAACGGTGTGCACAAGATACTGTCCTGACCACCTGGTCTTCAGTTTTTCAGGGAAAGGTGGAGTCTAGAGTTGTATAACAAAACTTTTTGTCTGGGGACAAAATTCTTCCGATTAATGGATCTGTTATGGAAGAGTTTTGTTCTCTGTTTAGAAATCTGAGCACTATCGTAAGCTTCATTTTGTATCTCTTCCGGCTCAGAAATTTGCAACTTCCTCAAGTCACCGGCTTTCTTTAGGTCAAAGTTTAGCTGTTTAATCGCCTACAACGCACGGTGCTCAAGCTCCACGGGCAAATGGCATGGTTTTTCAAATATAACTCGATATGGAGACATACTGAGGACAGTCTTATAGGCGGTCTGATAAACCCATAAAGCATCAACAAGTTTGATGGACTAGTCCTTACGATTCTGTCCTATGGTTTTCTCCAATATGAGTTTTATTTGTCTATTTGTAACGTCCACTTGCCCATTTGTTTGAGGGTGGTAAGTCGTGGACAATTTATGAGAAATGGAGCATTTCGCATTAGGGCTTCAAAAGCCCGGTTGTAGAAATGACTCCCGCTATCACTGATTATCACACGAGATGGCTCCGAAGCTCGAAATGATGTTTTCTCTTAAGAATTTAATGACAACTTGGTTTGTCATTTGTTCTAATTGGAACAACTTTAGTCCACTTAGAAACATAGTCTACAGGTACCAAAATGAATTGGTTGCCGTAAGACGTAGTAAAGGGTCCCATGAAATCAATGCCCCACAAGTCAAAAATTTCTACTTCCAAGATTGGTGTAAGGGGCATCATGCCTTTACGTGTAATTCAACCCATCGGTTGACATTTGGCACAGAGTTTGCAAAAAGTATGAGCGTCCTTGAAGAGAGTGGGCCAATAAAAACCACCCTGAAGGACTTTCTCAGCAGTCTTTCGTGAACCAAAGTGTCCCCCGCAAGCTAACTCGTGACAAAATGTCAAAACGCTTTGATGTTCATCCTCAAGAAGACACTTTCTAATGATCTGATCAGGGCAATATTTGAATAGATATGGTTTATCTCAAAAGAAAAATCGTACCTGTGTTAAAAAGCAGTGCTTGTCCTGATTTGACCAATTTGAAGGTGTTCGCCTGGCTGCAAGGTAGTTTGCAATATCGGTATACCAGGGCTCTTTACACATCGTGAAGATGTGTTCATCCAAAAAATCTTCATTTATTGGTATCATCTCAGTTGGTGCATTGGGAATCCTTGAAAGGTGATCAACCACCATATTCTCAACGCCTTTTTTATCCTTTATTTCTAAGTCAAATTCTTGCAAAAGAAGTATCCAATGAATAAGCCTAGCTTTTGCATCATTCTTTTGCATCAAGTATCTGAGGGCGGAGTGGTCGGTGAAAATCGTTGTCCTAGACCCTAGTAGGTACTGGCGAAATTTCTCCATCGCAAACACAACTGCCAAAATTTCCTTTCAGTCGTTGTGTAATTGAGTTGGGTTTCGTTAACCGTCCTACTAGCATAATAAATCACATGTTGCCTGTTATCAATTCACTGTCCTAGACAGCGCCTATGACACAATCTGAGGTATCACACATGATTTTGAAGGGTCTAGTCCAATCAAGCGCTGATATTATTGGTGCTGAGACAAGTCTTTGTTTTAGCTCCTCCCAAGCTTGTAGACATTCTTTATCAAAATTGAAGGGCACATCTTTTCCTAACAGATTAGTTAAAGGTCTAGCAATTTGCTAAACTCTTTAATAAATCTTATGTAGAAGCCAGCGTGACCTAGGAACAATCTAATGTCTTTTAGGCTTTTTGGTTCAGGGAACTTTGTTATCACCTCCACCTTAGATCTATCAACCTCAATCCCTCTGCTTGAAATTTCGTGCCCCAAGACAATTCCTTGCTTGACCATGAAATGATACTTCTCCCAGTTGAGTGTCAAGTTTTTCTCCATACATCTTTGTAAAACTAGCTTCAGATGATGCACACTGTTCAAAGGAATCGCCGTATATAGAGAAATCATCCATAAATCTTTTCAGACAATTTTCTACGTGTCTGAAAAGAGACTAAGCATGCAATGTTGGAACGTTGTAGGAGCGTTGCATAAACCAAAGGCCATTCGTCTGTATGCAACCGTTCCAAATGGACAGGTGAAAGTTGTTTTTTCTTAATTCTCGGGAGCAATTGTAATTTTATTGTATCCTAAATATCCATTCAGGAAACAATAATACTCGTGTCCAGCCAATCTCTCGAGCATCTGGTCTATGAACGGAAGAGGGAAGTGGTCTTTACGTGTGGCAACATTCAGTTTTCAATAATCAATACAAACTCGAATCTTCGTTGGAAGACGAGTTTGTACTAATTCTTTCTTGTCATTTTCTACCACAGTAAAGCCTGCCTTCTTGGGCACAACATGGACTGGACTAACCCATTGGCTATCGGATATGGGATAAATGATCCCATTGTCTAGCAACTTCACAATTTCAGCACGGACAACCTCTTGCATGATTGGGTTTAGTCGACGCTGTGGATCACATTTTGGCTTGGCCTCTTCTGTTAGGTGAATACGGTGTTGTACAATGGATGGACTGATCCCCTTTATATCGGCCATGGTCCAACCAATGGCCTCTCAATTTTCCCTCAATACAGCAAGAAGATCCTCTTCTTGTTGTTCTGTAAGATGAGACGCTATTATCACAGGGAAAGCTTCCTTTTCACCCAAGTACTGATACTTGAGATGACTAGGAAGAACTTTTAGCTCTGAAGAGGGGTATGATCTATCGATGGTTGTTCTTCTTGCAAAGGAATGATCGGGGTTGCGTTTGTTACCCACTCCACTTTAGATTCGATGATCTGATCAAGATTGAAGTCATCTGACTCCAAATCGAATTCATTGTCAGACTCATATTCCATCTCCTCTTCGTGTTCACTTGTCAATCCTTCAATCAAGTTCACTTCGAATGATTAGTCATCCAAGTCTCGAGGTTATTTTCTCAGGTGGAAAACATTTACCTCTTTCGTTATATCAACGAAAGTCAGACGCATAGACCCATTCCTACAGTTTATGATAGCATTTGCAGTGGCTAGGAAGGATCGTCCTAGAATGACTGGGGTTTGAGCTTTCAGATTTTGCACGGGTTGTGTCTCCAGAACGATGAAATCTACAGGGTAAATGAATTCCCTGACCCGTATAGTAACTCTGGTTGGACGGAGATCACCCAGCCCGAGTTGCTGATACACAGAAAAGTGAAGCAAATTGATGTTGGCTCCTAGATCAAGTAGTGCCAGGTTTATTGTGGTCTGTCCTATGATACATGAAATGGTTAGACTTTTGGGGTCTTTGTATTTCACAGGAATGGGTCCCGTTAATAACTCACTTATGTTAGATGCAAGGAAGACCTTCTTGGGGATATTTGTTTTTCTTTTCTTGATGTACATATCTTTTAAAATTTTGCATATGTAGACACTTGTTGTATGACATCAAGAAGGGGCACATTGATTTGAACTTGATTGAACATTTCACTTATCTTCTCCATTTGAGCATTATTCTTGTTGTTCGCTAGCCTATTAGGAAATGACACAATAGGCTTGTAAGTTTGCTCATCTGTTTTGTTTTTATCATTGGACTTGAAAGTTGATGGTTGTGAACTTGAAGATGAATTATTTGGAGTTTGTGGTACAGTCACAGGAGAATTTAACACTGAATTGTTCGAAACGGGGTGATTAGAAACCTGATTATCAACTTGTTTTTAGGATCTCAAGATATGAACAGTGTTGCATTGTTTCAGAATTATGTCCTCAGCTTCATGAATTAGAAAGGGGTTCTTAGGATTAGGCAATGGCTGACTAGGCAGTGTTCCCTTTTGTCTTTCATTTAGTGAGTTAGCCAATTGACCTATTTGAATCTCTAACTTATTAATAGCCGTGTTATGGTTGTTCATCATTGAGGCCTGGGTTTTAGACAAGGTTTCAATCATTCTTTCCAAATCTGACATTTTCTTATCCGGATGATTCTGTTGTTGTTGTTGGTACGTGGGCTGAAAGTTATATTGGTAATTCGATTGAAAATTCGGTTGACTCTGATGGAAATTGGGTTGATGAGACTGAGCAGTGTATTGGTGTGAAAGTTGTTGCCTTGGTTGCTCAGGACCAGACTGACTCCATGAAAAATTTAGATGGTTCCTCCATCACGGGTTGTATGTCTTAGAGTAGGATTGTAATTGGGTCTGGCATGGGCTGCATTCATGTTTTTAGAAAACATCTATTGAGCTTGGTAAACAGGACACTCCTCAAACAAGTGGGTGAGAGCATGGCAATAGGTGCAACCCGAATTGATCACTTGTGTTGGGTTGACCTAGTTTACTGAGTTGGGTTCCCTAGCCTCAAGTAGTTCTAACCTCCTCATCAGTTGTGTGATTTTTACCTTTGCAGCTATAGAGGACTCAATTAAATGCAACCAGTTTTGAAAGTTGTGGGGTTAGTTTTCTCAGGGTAAGACTCCCACTGAATGGTTTTTTCTGCTAAAGTTTCATATAGGTCCAGCCCTAGTCCTCATCTTTCTTCAAAAATTCTCCTTGACACATAGTCTCAAGAAGTGTCTTAGTCTGGTAATCTAATCTGTCATAAAGAATTTGGCACTGCCCCACTTCTCTATTCCGTGGTGAGGACATTGGGCTAACAAATCCTTAAACTGTTCAAAATACTTCTAAAATGGTTCATTTGTTTCCTGCCTATACTGCATTATGTTCTTCTTGATGAGGGCAGTTTTATTGATGAGTTCTTAAGAAAGGCCTTAATAAAATCATCCCATGATGAAATAGAACTAACTTGCAGATTATATAGCCACTTCTTGGCTGTGTCCTTAAGCACAAAGGGAATGAACCTCAATCTAATAGTGTCTCCCCCTGTTGGGGAATTCTTATCATCAAACATACTTATTCAAACTTTCGAATGAAGAAATACGCGTCTCGAATTCTGGGCCATGGAACCTAGAGAGTGTGTTTATGAATTGAGGCTTCAGCTCAAAATTGTTTCCATTAGCCTCAGGTAAAAGAATGCAGGAGGGAAGTGAAGTCCGAACTGGGTAGAATTTGTCTTTGAGAGAATGTGATTCGCCATGATTGGATTTGTATCAGGAAATGGTGTGTGTGCAAGTGTAGTACTCATAACAAGTCTTGATGAAATTGAAAAATACCTAGAGGGGGGTGAATAGGTGTTATGCTAAGCAAATGTACTCTTAAAAACTAGTTAAGATGTATTATGCAAGCGGTCACTCAAAACAAGAATTGAAGCCGAATTCCCGATGAAGGGCTCTAGAGCTTCTCCTCTTTGATTCCTCTAGATGATGAGTTGAGGTGCTTAATTGCTTCCTTTTTTATATAAGTATAGACCGAAAATGCAAGAAGATGGAATGAATGCTATAATGAAAAGCAAGACAAAGAATATCACAAGTATATAAATATAAAGCAATAAGGAGCGAGATAAAATCAAACGCAAACACAAGAAATTTGTTTTGAGGTTCGAGCCACTGCTCTACGTCCTCGCCTTCACCACTATGAAGGATTTTCACTATATCCACTAAAGAAACTTCCATAAAGGAACCTTACACCAAGGGATTACAACTTGGTCTACTCAAGACCGGAGTACCCAACTCTAACAACTCTATCCTCCACGCAAGAGGAACCACAAGCCAATAGATTACAAGGCACTTGGTGATCTAGCGAGACCACAAACACTCTCTTACAACTTCTTATAGGGTCGAATATGAATTTAGGCTCAAGAAGCAAAGTGAGAGAAGAAATTCAGTTGAAGAGATTTTCAAGACATAAAACCAACTGAAAAAGCTTTTGAAAAGGAAGAACTTTGAAATAGAAAGTTATGAAACATTTCTCTCTTAAAAACTCTTGAAAACTTAGATATTTTTCTTGTAAGAAAATCAAAACTCATGACCCCTATTTATAGGCAATGGATAAATAACATTCATAAATCATGCCAGGTTATTTGGGGAGAGTTAAGCCACTTGGAAACAAAAATGACCGTTGGAACCCATTAAAAACAAAACAGATTCAAAAACTAGTCGTTATGGAAATCTGGACGCTTGCTGATCGACCGGCCGGTCGACCGGCACGTCAGCCAGAAAAGAGCCGTTGGCTCTGGTCGACCGGGCAGTCGACCGCTAGTTATTTTAAAAATGAATTTTTGAACTGTCGGTCAACCGCCCCAAATAGAGAGCAAGGCACATTCAGTCGGTCGACCGCAGGGGTTAACGGTCGACCGATCGTCGACCGACAAACATGCACAGACGTGCACGCCCTTGGCCAAAGGCCCGGTCGACGGTCGACCGGTCGGTCGACCGTTTTGGCCTGTAATAGCAACGGTCGACCAGCCGGTCGACCTTTCTGGCCTGAAATAGTGTAAAAACAGATTTTTGAATTTTAACAAAATTTTAAAATATTTTGATTGGTTTGAGGGTTATGTAGCATAGCATAGGGAAGAAAATACATGTTCTAAACTTGATGTAAAAATTTGAAAAATTATGAAATATGTATTAATACCAAACATCCAACAAAATCAATACTACCCAAAAACTTGTATATTTTGAAAACGTGTATTTTTGTGTGTAACTTCTTAAGCACTTCTATGATATTCTACTCTTTAACATACTAAAATCTTACAAGGGTTTAGGTGACTACAAGATCTTCAATCTGGCTTCTCCATTTGTATCGTTTGAATGTACTGAGTTCTGATCCCGTATTTAAGTCTTCTTGAGTCTTCAACACCTTCCTTTTGAGGAAGAAACTCCTTGAATCCTTAGAACCCTGAAATAATCTTAACCACTTAAACTCGATTAGTACAAATAATCACAAATGTTTTGTTATCATCAAAATCATAAACCGGGTGATTGTAACCTTAGGCCAACAATCTCCCCCTTTTTGATGATGACAAAACATATGGGTTATTTAAGAAAAGAAAAGTGAAAGAGCTTGAAAAGCTCCCCCTCAAATTGTGCTATCTATCAAGTACAAGAAAAGAAACACTATGACTTAAAGTTAATTTGAGCAAGTTATACAATGTATATAAAAAATGAACTTTACAATGTATATATAAAAAAGATACACTACGGGTGCATAGGTTTCCTCAAAATCGATACCTTCGATTTGGGTGTAACTTTGAGCCACTAATCTAGCTTTATTCCTAACAACATTGCCCGACTCATCCAACTTGTTCCTAAAAATCCATTTAGTGCCAATTATTGGTCCATCATGAGGTCTAGGGACGAGATGCCAAACTTGGTTGCGCTCAAATTGATTAAGCTCTTCTTGTATGGCAAGCAACCAATATGAGTCGCCCTCGACTTCGAGGATGTTCTTTGATTCAAAATGAGAAATAAAAGCATAATGGCCACAAAGATCATGGAGCTTGGAACGAGTAGTTACCCCTTTTGATACATCACCTATAATGAGATCCTTGGATGATATGAAGTAAATCTCTAATCCTTTGGAAGTGGTTGTGTTGGCTCCACTTCAACTTCTTGAACTTCACTTTGCACATCAATCTTTGGCTTGTCTTCTTGTATAGGTGAGTCTTTCAAGGTTATCCTCTCCATGTCTTCACCTAAGGAATCTATTTTTACAACATTCTCAACAAAAATATTAGATTTCTCAAACTTTACATATATAGATTCTTCAATAGTCATAGTAGATTTATTGAAGACTCTATAGGCTTTACTAGTGTTAGAATATCCAACGAAATATTGCATCAAACTTACCTGAATTATCTTTATTATTAAAACATAACATTTACAACCAAAACTTTAAAATAAGAAACATTTGATTTTCTGGAATAGTAAATTTTGAAAGAAGTTTTAGAAGTGTTTTTGCAAAAGTAAATCCTATTTGATATGTAACATGATGTGTTTACGGCCTCGGCCCATAGGTATTGAGGGAGACCATATTCATTTATCATTGTCTAGCCATTTCTTGTAGTGTTCAATTTTTTCTCAACTACTCCATTTTGTTGTGGAGTTCTAGGACAAGATAATTCATATTTAATTCCATGTTCTTCACAATAGGTGATGAAGCAATGGTTAATGAATTTACCACCTCTATCACTCCTTATACGTAAAATTGAAGAATCTTTTTCCTTTTCAACCCTTTTTCTAAACATTTGAAAATGTGAAAAGGCTTGATTTTTATGTTCTAAAAAGAAAACCCAAGTAAAACGAGAAAAATCATCAACCAATAAAAAGGAAAAACGATTCCCACTTAGATAATTGGTTTTAGTAGGACCAAACAAATCCATATGAATTAACTCCAAAGGTCTTGATGTCATGATATCCTTGATAGATTTGAAAGAGGACTTGGTTTTTTTTTCAAGTTGGCACGCATCGCAAATGCGGTCCTTTTCAAATTTCGAACAAGGAATACCTTTCACCACTTTCTTGTCGTTGATTCTAGATAGATGGTAAAAAGAAATATGGCCTAGTCTTCTGTGCCATAACCAAGAGTCTTCATTGAAGGAATTCAAACATGTGGCATTGCATTGTAAATTAGACATATCAATCATGTATACATTATTTTCATGAAATCCGGAAAGTATACATTCATTAGTTTGCTTATCAAATACATTGCAAGCTAAGTGATAAAAAATCTCTTTAAAACCTTTATCACAAAGTTGACTAACACTCAAGAGATTTTACTTGAGGCCATCAACTAAAATAACATTTTCAATCAAAGGAGATGAACCAAGTTTAATGTAACCTATACCAACAATCTTTCCTTTGGAGTCATCTCCGAAGGTGACATTCCACCTTCATGGTATCTTGATAGGGTTGCAAAGTTGTTGATTTTCCATGTCATGTGTCTTGAGCAACCACTATCAAGATACCACCGCTCCCTACATCTATGAGCTTTGGAGTGTACCTACATCATGTAACATATTGGTTGATTTTGGTACCCAAATTTTCTTGGGTCCTTTAATGTTAGCATTACAAACCCAAACATGATTATTTAAGGCATTTATTCTATCAAAACAAAATTTAGCCAAGTAACCTTTTTAGCCATAATAAGTACATGCATAAATTTTACCATAAATGAAGGCATGATGAGTGTATGGAGTGTGAACATGTTTGGTTTGTGTTGTGTGTTTAGCATGATGTGTGTGCAAATGTTGTGACTTGTGAGTATGGTGTGTGAAGCATTAGTTTGTTGCTTTGGGGTATGCTTCTTAGGAAACATAGGATCCAATTTAGTTTTGTCAAATTCACATCTCTTTAATACTTCTCCTAAAAAGTTAATTTTAGTCTTTAAGATAGAAATCTCATCTTTATCTATTAGTGAAAATTTAGCTATACATGAAATCTTATAAGCATCAAAATCTTTTTGAGTAGATGTGAGAGTTGAAAACAAATCATTCTTTTCTTTTGTGAGTATGATAATTTTGTTGTTGAGAGTTTCATTTTCCTTTTTCATTTTTAAATATTTCTTTTTAAGAAAATTATAATTGTGAGATCATTCTTCAAAAGCTTCCCCTAATTCATCCATTGATAATTCACAATCGTCAAGAGATGATTCAGAGGTTACCTCATTTGTGTTATAATTTGCCATGAACACATATGAGTCGTGTCAACTTCTTCGTCAGATTCACTCTCCGAATCTCATGTAGCTTTTAGAGCCTTTTTTGTGTAGGGCTTCTTAGAGGTAGAGGGCTTACTCTTGTTCTCTGGACACTCCGCAACTATATGGCCCAGCTTCCGGCAATTGAAGCAAATTATCTTCTTTTCTTCCTTTCCTTGCAATCTTCTTCTATTGTTGAATTTTTCTTTGTTGTACATTCTCCTAACATTCTTCACAAGAAGGGAGAGATCTTCATCATCCTCTTCTTCATCATCTTCGTCAGAGAAGGTGGAAGAGGTTTTGAAAGCAATTACTTTCTTCTTTTGAGGAACCATCTCTTCTCTAGCTTTCCTTTCCATCTCATGGGTCTTAAGGTTGCCTATTAGACCAATGAGCTCCATTTTCTACTTATCGTTTAGCTCCTTCAAGGTTGTAGCCTTGACTTCTCATGAGGGTGGGAGAGCACGAATGATCTTCCTCACCTTTTGATCGTTGTCAATGTCGTCACCTAAAGAAACAAGACGTTAGTTATTTTTATAAATTTAGTTACAATGTCATCAATGGTTTCTTTTCATGCATGGTAAAGTTTTCGTATTGGGAACGTAAGAGGTCAATTTTTGGCCTCTTAACTTTTGATGTTCCTTCATGAGTGACTAAAAGGTGAGTACAAATCTCGCATGTGGATTTGCAGTGTATGACTTTAGCAATGTCATCATCATTTAGAACTTGAAGCAAGCCATAGTGTGCCCTAACATTTGCATTAAACTCTTTCGTAGCAATATCGGACCAAGTGTCCTCATCGACAAGGGGTGCACTAAAGGGCTTAGTCACCGCTTTTGCACACACGGTCATCTTAACCTTCGGCGATCTTTACTAATGTGAATGAGGATGAAATATGAAAAAGATGATTAGCAATTAAGGATCTCTCTAAGGTTGTTAAGCTAAGAAACTAGAGACCAAAGCTCTGATACCAATTGAAAAATCACCTATAGGGGGGGTGAATAGGTGTTATGCTAATCCAATGCACTTTTAAAAACTAGTTAAGATGTATTATGCAAGCGGTCACTCAAAACAAGAATTGAAGCCGAATTCCCAGTGAGAGCTCTAGAACTTCTCCTCTTTGATTCCTCTAGATGATGACTTGTGGTGCTTAATTGCTTCCTTGTTGATATGAGTATAGACCAAAAATGCAAGAAGATGGAATAATGCTATAATGAAAAGCAAGACAAAGAATATCACAAGTCTATAAATGTAAAGCAATAAGGAGTAACATAAATCAAACGCAAACACAAGATAATTTGTTTTGAGGTTCGAGCCACTGCTCTACGTCCCCGCCTTCACCACTATAAAGGATTTCCACTATATCCACTAAGGGAACTTTCACAAAGGAACCTTACACCAAAGAGATTACAACTTGGTCTACTCATGACCGGAGTACCCAACTCCAACAACTCTATCCTCCGCACAAGAGGAACCACAACCCAATAGATTACAAGGCACTTGGTGATTTAGCAAGACCACAAACACTCTCTTACAACTTCTTATAGGGTGGAATATGAATTTAGGCTCAAGAAGCTAAGTGAGAGAAGAAATTCAGTTGAAGAGATTTTCAAGACTTAAAATCAACTGAAAAAGCTTTTGAAAAGGAAGAACTTTGAAATAGAAAGCTATGAAACATTTCTCTCTTAAAAACTCTTGAAAACTTGGATATTTTTCTTGTAAGAAAACCAAAACTCTTGACCCCTATTTATAGGCAACGGATAAATAACATTCATAAATCATGCCAGGTCATTTGGGGAGAGTTAAGCCACTTGGAAACAAAAAAAGGCCGTTGGAACCCATTAAAAACAAAACAGATTAAATAACTAGACGTTATGGCAATCTGGACGCTTGCTAGTCGACCGGCCGGTCGACCGGCACGTTAGCCAGAAAAGAGCCGTTGGCTCCGGTCGACCGAGCGGTTGATCGCTAGTTATTTTAAAAATGAATTTTTGAACTGTCGGTCAACCACCCTAAATAGAGAGCAAGGACATTCAATCGATCGACTGGTCGGTCGACCGCAGGGGTTGACGGTCGACCGACAAACATGCACAGACGTGCACGCCCTTGGCCAAAGGCCCGGTCGACCTGTCGGTCGATTGTTTTGGCCTGTAATAGCAACGGTCGACCGGCCGGTTGACCGTTCTGGCCTAAAATAATGTAAAAACAGATTTTTGAACTTTAAACAATTTTTAAAATATTTTGTATTGGTTTGAGGGTTTTGTAGCATAGCATAGGGAAGAAAATATATGTTCTAAACTTGATGTAAAAATTTGAAAAATTATGAAATATGTATTAATACCAAACATGCAACAAAACAATACTACCCAAAAACTTGTATTTTTGAAAACGTGTATTTTTGTGCATGTAACTTCTTGAGCACTTCTATGATATTCTACTCTTTAATATACTAAAATCTTATAAGGGTCTAGGTGACTACAAGATCTTCAATCGGGCTTCTCCATTTGCATCGTTTGAGTGTACTGAGTTCTGATCCCGTATTTGAGTCTTCTTGAGTCTTCAACACCTTCCTTTTGAGGAAGAATCTCCTTGAATCCTTAGAACCCTAAAATAATCTTAACCATTTAAACTCAATTAGTACAAATAACTACATATATTTTGTTTTCATCAAAATCATAAAACCGGGTGATTGTAATGTTGGGCCAACAATCTCCCCCCTTTTGATGATGACAAAACATATGGGTTATTTAAGAAAAGAAAAGTGAAAGAGCTTGAAAAGTTCCCCCTCAAATTAGGCTATCTATCAAGTATAAGAAAAGAAACACTATGACTTAAAGTTAATTTGAGCAAGTTATGCTATGTATATAAAAAATGAACTTTACAATGTATATATAAAAAGAGCTTTACAAAGCTTAAAAATATGCATGGTAATGAATAATAACTCAAAATATTTCTCCCCCTTTCTGTCATACATCAAAAGGGTAAAGTCAACAAAATAATTTTGAAGAGTATTTGGAAAATCTCATGAATCCATAATATAAACATTTAATTCACCACAAATAAAACAAAATCTATTATAATCTAGTGGTTTGGTAAAAATATCCGCAAGTTGAAAATCGATGGAAACATAATCAATTTCAATATCACCTTTCTCATAGTGATCTCTAAGAAAGTGATATCAAATTTCTATGTGCTTTATCTTACTATGTTGATTTGCATTTTTAGTCATATGAATAGTACTAGTATTATCACAAAATATCTTAATATGTTCATATTGCAATTCATAGTCAAGGAGAGTATGTTTCATCCACAGGACTTGTGCACAACAAGCCCCAGCCGCAACATACTCCGCCTCGACGGTTGAGAGGGCTACAGAATTTTATTTCTTGGAAGACCATGAAGCAAGGCAATTTCCTAGAAACTGACAGGTTCCAATTGTACTCTTCCTATCTACTCTACAATTAGCATTGTCAGCATCCGAAAAACTCGTCATGAAAAATTGTCCGGTCTTCGGATACCACAAACCCATTCCAATAGTGCCCGTAAGGTATCTAATAATGTGTTTTACTGCAATCAAATGGGACTCTTTAGGATAGGATTAGAATCTAGCACATAGACAAACACTAAACATAATATCCGGCATACTAGCCGTTAATATAATAAACTACCTATCATGCTACGATAGAGTTTAATGTCAACATTTATATCTTGGTCATCCTTGTCAAGTTTTGTTGTGGTAGCCATGGGAGTTTTTCTTATCTTTGCCCATTCAAGCCCAAATTTCTTGATTAGTTCTTTCGTGTATTTGGCTTGATTTATAAAAATCCGATCACTCCTTTGCTTTATTTGGAGTCCAAGGAAGTAGTTAAGTTCGCCCATCATAGACATCTCAAACTCATCCTTCATATATGATTCAAAATCTTTGCAAAGTTTTTCATTAGTAGATCCCAATATAATATCATCAACATATATTTGAACAATAAGAATATCATTATCAACATGTTTAGTAAACAAAGTGGTATCTATTTTTCCTTTAACTAAACCATTGGAAATAAGAAATGATGAAAGACTTTCATACCAAGCTCTAGGAGCTTGTTTTAAACCATATAAGGCTTTGTCTAGTTTGAAACAAAATCCGGATGTGTAGGATCAACAAACCCGGGGGGTTGTTCAACTACACCTCCTCTTCAATAAACAATTTAAAAATGCACTTTTGACATCCATTTGAAAAAAATTGAAATCTTTATAGGAAGCAAAAGCAAGTGTTATCCGTATGGCTTCAAACCGTACTACGGGTGCAAAGGTTTCCTCAAAATCGATACCTTCGATTTGGGCATAACCTTAGGCCACTAATCTAGTTTTATTCCTAACAACATTGCCCGACACATCCAACTTGTTCCCAAAAATCCATTTAGTGCCAATTGTTGGTCTATCATGGGTCTAGGGATGAGATGTCAAACTTGGTTGCGCTCAAATTGATTGAGCTCTTCTTGCATGGCAAGCAACCAATATGAGTCGCCCTCGGCTTCAAAGATGTTCTTTGGTTCAAAATGAGAATAAAAGCATAATGGCCACAAAGATCATGGTGCTTGGAACGAGTAGTTACCCCTTTTGATACATCACCTATAATGAGATCCTTGGGATGATATGAAGTAAATCTCCAATCCTTTGGAAGCGGTTGTGTTGGCTCCACTTCAACTTCTTGAACTTTACTTTGCACATCAATTTTTGGCTTGTCTTCTTGTATAGGTGAGTCTTTCAAGGTTATCCTCTCCATGTCTTTACCTAAGGAGTCTATTTTTACAACATTCTCAACAAAAATATTAGATTCCTCAAACTTTACATGTATAGATTCTTCAATAGTCATAGTAGATTTATTGAAGACTCTATAGGCTTTACTAGTGTTAGAATATCTAACGAAAATATTGCATCAAACTTACCTAAATTATCTTTATTATTTAAAACAAAACATTTACAACCAAAAACTTTAAAATAAGAAACATTTGATTTTCTGGAATAGTAAATTTTGAAAGAAGTTTTAGAAGTGTTTTTGCAAAAGTAAATCCTATTTGATATGTAACATGATGTGTTTACGGCCTCGGCCCATAGGTATTGAGGAAGACCGTATTCATTTATTATAGTCCTAGCCATTTCTTATAGTGTTCGATTTTTCCTCTCAACTACTCCATTTTGTTGTTGAGTTCTAGGACAAGATAATACATGTTTAATTCTATGTTCTTCGCAATAGGTGATGAAGGAATGGTTAATGAATTCACCACCTCTATCACTCCTTATACATAAAATTGAAGAATCTTTTTCCTTTAACTCTTTTTCTAAATATTTGAAAATGTGAAAAGGCTTGATTTTTATGTTCTAAAAAGAAAACCGAAGTAAAATGAGAAAAATCATCAACCAATACAAAAGCAAAACGATTCCCACTTAGACTTTTAGTTTTAGTAGGATTAAACAATCTATATGAATTAACTCCAAAGGTCTTGATGTCATGATATCCTTGATAGATTTGAAAGAGGACTTGATTTGTTTTTCAAGTTGGCACGCATCGCAAATGCGGTCAATTTCAAATTTCAAATAAGGAATACCTTTCACCACTTCCTTGTTGTTAATTCTAGATAGATGGTCAAAATAAATATGGCCTAGTCTCCTGTGTCATAACTAAGAGTCTTCATTGAAGGAATTCAAACATGTGGCATTGCATTGTAAATTAGACATATCAATCATGTATACATTATTTTCACGAAATCCGAAAAGTATACATGCATTAGTTTGCCTATCAAATACATTGCAAGCTAAGTGATCAAAATCACTTTAAAATCTTTATCACAAAGTTTACTAACACTCAAGAGATTATACTTGAGGCCATCAACTAAAATAACATTTTCAATCAAAGGAGATGAACCAAGTTTTATGTAACCTATACCAATAATATTTCCTTTGGAGTCATCTCTGAAGGTGACGGTGCTACCTTCATGGTATCTTGACAGAGTTGCAAAGTTGTTGATATCCCATGTCATGTGCCTTGAGCAACCACTATCAAGATACCACCGCTCCCTACGTCTAGAGCTTTGGAGTGTACCTACATCATGTAACATATTTGTTGATTTTGGTAACCAAATTTTCTTGGGTCATTTAATGTTGGCATTACGAACCCAAACATGATTATTTGAGGCATTTATTCTATCAAAATAAAATTTAGCCAAGTGACCTTTTTGGCTACAATAAGTACATGCATACATTTTACCATAAATGAAGGCATGATGAGTGTGTGGAGTGTGAACATGTTTGGTTTGTGTTGTGTGTTTAGCATGATGTATGTGCAAATGTTGTGACTTGTGAGTATGGGTGTGTGTAGCATAAGTTTATTACTTTGGGGTATGCATCTTAGTAAATATAGCCTCCAATCTAACTTTGTCAAATTCACATCTCTTTAATACTTCTCCTAAAGAGTTAATTTTAGTCTTTAGGATAGAAATCTCATCTTTATCTATTAGTAAAAATTTAGCTTTACATGAAATCTTATAAGCATCAAAATCTTTTTGAGTAGATGTGAGAGTTGAAAACAAATCATCCTTTTCTTTTGTGAGTATGATAATTTTGTTGTTGAGAGTTTCATTTTCCTTTTTCATTTTTAAATATTTCTTTTTAAGAAAATTATAATTGTGAGATAATTCCTCAAAAGCTTCTCCTAATTCATCCATGGATAATTCACAATCGTCAAGAGATGATTCGGAGGTTACCTTATTTGTGCTATCATTTACCATGAAAAACATATGAGCCGTGTCAACTTCTTCGTCAGATTCACTCTCCGAATCTCATGTAGCTTTTAGAGCCTTTTTTTTTGAGGTAGAGGGTTTACTCTTGTTCTCTGGACACTCCGCAACAATATGGCCCGGCTTCCGGCAATTAAAGCAAATGATCTTCTTTTCTTCCTTTCCTTGTCATCTTCTTCTATTGTTGAATTTTGCTTTGTTGTACATTCTCCTAACATTCTTTACAAGAAGGGAGAGATTTTCATCATCCTCTTCTTCATCATCTTCGTCGGAGAAGGTGGAAGAGGTTTTGAAAGCAATTACTTTCTTCTTTTGAGGAACCATCTCTTCTCTAGCTTTCCTTTCCATCTCATGGTCTTAAGGTTGCCTATAAGACCAATGAGCTCCATTTTCTCCTTATCGTTTAGCTCCTTCAAGGTTGTAGCCCTGACTTCTCATGAGGGTGGGAGAGCACGAATGATCTTCCTCACCTTTTGATCGTTGTCAATGCCGGCACCTAAAGAAGCAAGACGTTAGTTATTTTTATAAATTTAGTTACCATGTCATCAATGGTGTCATTTTCATGCATGGTAAAGTTTTCGTATTGGGAACGTAGAGGTCAATTTTTGCCCTCTTAACTTGTGATGTTTCTTCATGAGTGACTAAAGGTGAGTCCAAATCTCGTATGTGGATTTGCAGTGTATGACTCTAGCAATGTCATTATCATTTAGAGCTTGAAGTAAGGCATAGTGTGCCCTAGCATTTGCATTAAACTCTTTCATAACAATATCAGACCAAGTGTCCTCATCAATAAGGGGTGCACTAATGGGCTTAGTCACCGCTTTTGCACACACGGTCATCTTAACCTTCCATATGGAAAAGTTAAGGCCATCAAACTTGGGTGGGGTCTTAATACCTTCGGCCATCTTTACTAATTTGAATGAGGATGAAATATGAAAAAGATGATTAGCAATTAAGGATCTCTCTAAGGTTGTTAAGCCAAGAAACTAGAGACCAAAGCTCTGATACCAATTGAAAATCACCTAGAGGGGGGTGAATAGGTGTTATGCTAATCAAATGCACTTTTAAAAACTAGTTAAGATGTATTATGCAAGTGGTCACTCAAAATAAGAATTGAAGCCGAATTCTCGGTGAAGGGCTCTAGAACTTCTCCTTTTTAATTCTTCGAAATGATGAGTTGAGGTGCTTAATTGCTTTCTTATTGATATGAGCATAGACCAAAAATGCAAGAAGATGAAATAAATGCTATAATGAAAAGCAAGACAAAAGATATCACAAGTATATAAATGTAAAGCAATAAGGAGCAAGATAAAATCAAACGCAAACACAAGAGAATTCGAGCCACTGCTTTACGTCCCTGCCTTCACCACTATGAAGGATTTCTACTATATCCACTAAGAAAACTTCCACAAAGGAACCTTACACCAAAGGGATTACAACTTGGTCTACTCAAGATCGGAGTGCCCAACTCCAACAACTCTATCCTCCACACAAGAGGAACCACAAGCCAATAGATTGCAAGGCACTTGGTGATCTAGTAAGACTACAAACACTCTCTGACAACTTCTTATAGACTGGAATATGAATTTAGGCTCAAGAAGCTAAGTGAGAGAAGAAATTCAGTTGAAGAGATTTTGAAGACTTAAAACCAACTGAAAAAGCTTTTGAAAAGGAAGAACTTTGAAATAGAAAGCCATGAAACACTTCTCTCTTGAAAATTCTTGAAAACTTGGATATTTTTCTTGTAAGAAAACTAAAACCCATGACCCCTATTTATAGGCAATGGATAAATAACATTCATAAATCATGCCAGGTCATTTGGGAAGAGTTAAGCCACAAACAAAAAATGACTGTTGGAACCCATTAAAAATAAAACTGATTCAAAACTAGCCGTTATGGCAATCTGAACGCTTGCCTGTCGACCGGGCAGTCGACCGCGAGTTATTTTAAAAATGAATTTTTGAACTGTCGGTTGACCGCCCAGGTCGACCGCCCCAAACCCAACAGAGAGCAAGGCACATTCAGTCGGTCGACCGCAGGGGTTGACGGTCGACCGACAAACGTCCACAGACGTGCACGCCCTTTGTCAAAGGCCCGGTCCACCGGCTAGTCGACCGTTTTGGCCTGTAATAGCAACGGTCGACCGGCCGGTCCACCGTTCTGGCCTGAAATAATGTAAAAACATATTTTTGAACTTTAAACAATTTTTAAAATATTTTGTATTAGTTTGAGGGTTATGTAGCATAGCATAGGGAAGAAAATACATGTTCTAAACTTGATGTAAAAATTTGAAAAATTATGAAACATGTATTAATACCAAACATGCAACAAAACCAATACTACCCAAAAACTTGTATATTTTGAAAACGTGTATTTTTGTGTGTGTAACTTCCTTAGTACTTCTATGATATTCTGCACTTTAACATATAAAAATCTTACAAGTGTCTAGGTGACTACAAGATCTTCAATCGAACTTCTCCATTTGCATCGCTTGAGTGTACTGAGTTCTGATCCCGTATTTGAGTCTTCAACACCTTCCTTTTGAGGAAGAAACTCCTTGAATCCTTAGAACCCTGAAATAATCTTAACCACTTAAACTTGTTTAGTATAAATAACTACATATGTTTTGTTATCATCAAAATCATAAAACCGGGTGATTGTAACCTTGGGCCAATAGAAATAGGATCCCGGTACCACTCTTTCATGCACAACACAAACAACGTTCACCCAACAAACAGTCAAAAAGAAAAATAACAATAAAAATAAAGATAAACAATCACCAATTTATCTAGGATCTCTTGACCTAGATGACTCCTAGCTGGGCGATTCTCTGAGGAAGGTTGTTACTTGAATCAGACCACAGCTAATCAGCCAGGTAGGGGCAATATACGGTGGGAGGTATTCGTGCGTAGGCAACAGGCCTTAATTACGCCAAACTACGGTATATTCGAGGCTTAACCTCTTAATACCCAACCTTCGACACTGATTTGACTAGAGTATGAATCAAAACAAGTTCCAACCACAGCTAATCTCTTATCGAGACTGGATGTCCCTAGGGACGAACGTCTATCAATTTTTATTTTAAGCTTGGGATTGTGAGTGCTTGGAATGTTATTTTTGGGCTAAGGAAGGGTGATGAAATCCCTACCTTATCTTATTATTGGGGTGATGCCCTTAAAATTAATTTGTGCAAGTGTACAAAATATACAAACAAGATTCACTCAAAACGATTAAATCAACCAAGAGATGAGTCCTATTCTATATACTATGCGCATGTACCTTGCTCCAGCACTCTTCAACAGTAAAGTAAATAAATTGAAAAGGCACATGCCTAGAATGCAAACGTCTAGTCAATTTTTGAATTTTTCAACAAACTTTTTACTGTTGGTTTATTAGCAGGATTCTGGTGATGGCATACAAGAAACAAATATTGCAGCAAGCTATATTTTGCAAAGTAAGGAACCCTGCAATAAAAACTATCAGTAGTTAACTCTTCCTTGCCGCAGATCCGCGCCAGAACTGAGAAAACGCGACAATTCAGAGGGTACTTGGTCTCTGCTTTCTAGAGCAGAGGCCCAAGACCACTTATATGTTACTGCAATGCTTGTTTTTCTGTTTCCACAGCCTGTAACCTGCAACAGAGAAGAAAAATTCATTTTAGTTCCAAAAACTTAACAAAAAACCGTCGCCCTCCCCGGCGATGGCGCCAAAAATTTGTTCGGAAGGAAGGAAATGGATTGAGCTAGAGCTCAGAGTAAACCGTTTGAGTCCTTTTGCTGATGTTCAAACTCTGAATATGTGTGAAATTACTTTGCTCCTTTGAATTACCATTTGTAGCAAAAGCTATAATGGGTCATATCCGCAGGGAGGGCTTGCGATGGAAGCGTTCACAGTTCTTTATGTTTTAGTTTTTGGAACGAAGGTTCTTCTTTGTTCAAAAATTGAAAACCAAAACAAAGTGAAAAGAAAATGATGAATCTTTGTAGTGTTTATGAAAAGAAAAATGGAAGCGAGAAAAATGAAATGAAAACGGGGAAGTTGGAAAAAGAGAAGAATGGATCTCGTAAGAAAATGAAAGTTTTTAGAAAAGAGTTTTAATTCGACGGAAAGAAAATCATGACTAACTAACACTCTATACTACTAACTTACTAATCTCGTTGGGTGACTTGTGCCTCATGTAGATTCATTGGCAATTGTCCGTCTTGCTTTGTCAAGTTAATAAGTTGTCCCAAATTGTGTAGATGTTCTCATCTTAACTTGGTTAGGTGGCCTCCTTGAATCATCGGCTCCCAATAGGCTTACAAGAATGGAACATAGGAATTCACACTTTAGATATGCTTAACAAGAATGTAAGATTCATTAATTCATCAAAGCAATAGTTAGCTAGCATGAAATAAGAAGGTAGTACAATAAGTGTTAGCATACTAAAGAGATCACATCATCATGTTCCATCAAGGCTCTTGTTAAAGAAACAAGGCTCTAAATGAGGCACACATGAATCATATGGAGGGGATAACAAAGCTTTCACTAAGATTAGAAACAATACTCATCTTCATTGAGAATAAAAAGACTTGTTAGATACAAGACTAGAAATGTAAACATCCAATGAGTCATATGAGTTAGCATCACCCAAGAGTTAGTAGTTAGTAGTGTTAGAAGTTAGTTAGTCATGTTAGGAGGTTAGTTATCCATAGAAAAGTAAAGCAAGAAAGAATCATAGTAAAATAAGTGCAAGAAAAATAAAGAGCTTTGAAAGTAAATGAAAATAGAACAAGAAATTAGAGGAAGGAAAACTTGAGCCTTTGTATTTGAATTGTCACTTCTTCAATTATAGAGATCTCACTCACCCTCTCTCTCTTTTCTGGATCTAAAAGGAGAAATGAAAAATACAAGAGACAACTAAGAGAAGCCTAAAGAAATCCTAAATTCTCTCCTAAAATTCTAGCTATCCTCCCTTCTCCTTTTATAGAGGCCCTGGAGGTCTTTATATAGGTCTCAGGAGCTAATCGCTACCAATCATAGCTGTAGGATCAATCGCTCGATCAACGGCCATAGATTTGCCGCGGAAACGCGGCTCTGGCCGCGTTTTCGCTGCAGAATCTAGGTTGTTGCGCCAGCAATCGCTCTGACATTCTATTTTTATGCAGGTGCCCAGCTGGAGCTTTTAGAACTATGGGAATATCCCTTGGTTCATTACAGAATTGAGCTTCCTTGATTTGGGATCTTAAAAACTCTTTTAAATCCTTGAAAACCAAGATTTGGGCATTCTTCTCCATTGAACCTGAAAAATAAGAGAGGTAACCATTAAAAATCCTATTTTTGTTAATAAAATGCATGGCAATGTGATAAAATGATGCAAAATGAAACTCCAATCAGAAGTGCATGATTAATTACAGTTTGACCTATTGTACAAGAAATGGTAGGACAATCGGGATCCTTGTTCTTGACAGGGATTTGATTGGACAATAGCTCACTAACGTTAGTGGCTATAAAAATATTCTTGGGCACATTAGTCTCTCTTCTTGGTGCACATGTCCTTAAGGAATTTGGCATAGCTAGGGACTTATTGGATTGCATCAAGAAGAGGTACATTAATCTTGACTTGATTAAAAATCTCACGTGCCTTATCTATTGGTGCTCTTTGTTTGTATTTATTCCTATCGGGGTAAGGTGCTATAGGTTTGTGCACATTTTTAGTAGAGTTCTCTTTTTTAGTGTTGTCAGAATCAAGTGGAGATGGAGTGAGACTAGGAGAGGTGGATGCATGTGTTGAACTTGATGGTGTTGACACTTGGTTATCAAGTTGTTTTCCCGACCGCAATGTATGAATCAAATTACATTGGTTTATTTGATCCTCTTGAGCCAAATAAGCTTGACTAGAGTTCCTAGAGTTTGCCACCGGTTGACTAGGTAAAGTTTTTTTGGGTCTTTCACTTAGAAAACCGGCTAACTGACTCATTTGGACCACTAACCTAGATATAGCTTGTCATGTATTTTGCATGCAAGATGCAAGAATCTTCTCCAAATCGGTTGACTTCTTTTCAAATTGGGGATCTTCGACGGAGGATTGGGGAACTTGGTTGGGAAACATTTGTTGATAATTGAAAAAATCGAACGATGGTTGGAAAGTGGCAAGCGTTTATTTTGGCTCCATGAGAAATTCGGGCGATTCTTCCAGCCAGGATTGTAAGTTGGAGCGTAGGGATTGTAATGGGGCCTTGAAAAGGCAGCATTCATAGGCTCGGTCAATATCTATTGAGCCTGAAAAACTGGACACTCCTCAAACACATGGTTCATCGCTTGGCAGTAAGTGCAGCTTGCCATTGGGGACAGTGTTGGGTTGACTTGGCTCACCAGAAATGACCCCTTAGTTTCTATAGTTTCTAGTCTTCGCATGATATTAGCGAATTTAGCCTCAGTTGCTATGGATTCTCTATCGAGTGGAGACCTCTTTTTGAAGAAATCAGATTTGCAGTCCTAGACTCTTCGTTGGTAGGTTCCCATTGTAGGATTTTCTCAGCTAGATCTTCTATATTTCTCACCATTCATTTTCATCTTTTTTCAAGAACTTCCCTCCACACATGGTTTCAAGAAGAGTCTTATTTTGATAATGTAGACCATCATAGAGAATTATAGCGCCACTTCTCTACGCCTAGATGCGGATATTAGAAAAGAAGGTCTTTGAAGCGTTCGAAATATTTTCTAAACAGTTCTTTGGGTTCTTGCTTGCACTGCGTTATCTTTTCCTCATAAGGTCGGTCTTATGTGTAGGGTAGAATTAATTTAAAAAGACCTTGACAAAACTGTCCCATGATGTGATAGATTTAACCTCCAAGCTGTAGAGCCATTTCTTGGCTAAGTCCTTAAGGGAAAATGGGATGAACCGTAACCTAATAGCATAGTCTATAAGGTTGGGTAATTTCATCATTTGGCATACTTCCTCAAATTCTCTTATGAAAAAATATGCATCTTCGGACTCTAGCCTATGAAACTTGGAGACTGTATTGATGAATTGAGGCTTAAGCTCAAAATTGTTGTCACCAATTGATGGAAGTTGGATGTAAGATGGAAGTGAGGTTCTAATAGGTAAGAACCAATCTTACAGAGATGGTGGTTGTGTCATGTGTGGATCGAGTTTGGGTTTGAGTGATGAACTATTCCTAGTCAGTCTAGATGTGGCTGTGTCTCTCGACCAAGTTGACATACACAGTTAACAAACAAGTTCACCCAATCAATCAAGAAGAGAAAAAAAATCAAAATTCACAAATTTTAATCACAAGGTAAGCTTGGACCTAGATGACTCCTAACTTTAGACTGTCTTTGGGAGGTATATTGCCGACCTTAATCATAAGTTAATCAGCCATATAGGTGGCAAGGTTGGTGAGAGGTATCCATCAAAGACGGGCCTAATTATACCAAACCACCAACCTTCAAAATTTCGCCTCTCAATCCCCAACCAAGTCACTGATTTGGTAAGAGTTAATTTGGAACAACTTCCTCCTTCAGTCAAGCTCCTAATGAGCCCAAGTTAATCTAAGGCCAACGTCTAGTCAATTTTTAATTTTAGGGTTAGTGTTATGAGTGCAACGAAAGTGGTTTGTGGGCCAAGGAAGGGTAATAACGTCTCCACGTTATCTTGTTATGAGTTTTTCCCTTAAAATGATTTAGTGCACGTGTAATGCAATAGAAAATTTACTAAAATGGCACATCAACCAAAAAGTGATTCTTATACTATATGCAATGTGAACGTACCTTATCGCCAGCACACTTCAACAGAATTAAAAAAATAAATAGACATGTGCCCTAGATGCTAGAGTCTAATTTTTTTTTAAGTTAATCAACTAATAGGTTATTGATCATTAGTTAGCAGTATATAGGGTGATCACAGAGAACAACTATAAAAGCAGTAAATAGAATTTGCAATTTACAGCAGACCTGCAAAAGATGAATTAGTAGTAATCTATCAAAGCCGTGAAAACGCGACTTTTGCCACATTCGCGCGGCTGTTTAGTAGGCTTTGTTGCTCTGCCTTCTAGGGCAGAGGCACAAAATAGCTATATGTTCTTAGCTGCAGTTAGTTTTCCTATTATCAGATATTACAAATAGAATAGAAAAAGTTAGTTCTAGAGAATATCATATTGTTCCCTCCCGACAATGACGCCAAAATTTTGATTGAGAAAAGAAAATATATTGAAAGTAATGTCAAAAGTTAAGATCAAAAAGTTCTTAGTCTCTTCTCAATGTAACCGAGTAGAGGCTAGACAAGTCAATCCACAGGAAGGGATGCGATGGAAGCTTTTCGGAATGATTTCTCTACACAGATAGCTTGGAAAAAGAGATTTAAGTTGTAAGTAAGGGATTTAATTAAGCAAAGAAAATTATAGTCCACTAATCATCTAACACGACCAAGTATTAGTCTAAGAAGGGAAAACATCATGTTGAATCTATAAAAATCTACCCTAGGGCTTTGATTGAGAATCAAATAAGATGAGTAAAGAATAATGTAAACCCTAATTAGAGTACACTAAATAAAATTAAACTTTAGTTCATCCTAATTTCTAAGCATAGCAAAAGAAAAGTTTTTAAATCTAGCATGATGCTATCAAAGTATCTAAATATGAAGTAAGAGTAACCATTAAAAAGTGCAACCCTAAATTAGTTCAACTTAACTAATTATTCATTTTCAAGAACATTAATTTAATCCTAGGGTTTCAAACAAGTATAGAGTTTAATTAGTTCATCTTTTAGACTAAACTTAAGTTGATCGAGAGATTAGCAAACTACAATATAAATTAGTTAATCATTTTTTATTTTTAACAAGATGTATAATGGAGAAGGGAAGAATTTTGCATCAAAAATAAAATAAAGAAAATAAACAAACTAAAGCAATAACAACAAAATTAAAGAACAAGAGAGATGAAAAGAAAAATAAACCTTTTATTTATTGTTACTAGCCAATTACAAAGTCCTTCTTCTTCTTCAAAAATCTTTTTCTTCAAATTAAAATCTAGATAATACAATGAAAATTCAGAAATAAATGGCTAAACAAATAATCCTATACTCAATCTTTGAGATGCCTCTCCTCTGTTGCTTTTCAGGGGTATTTATAGGAGATTTGAGAAGGAGAGTCCTAGTAGAATATATCCTCCAAAACTCAACGCACGCGGCCCCAGGATTGCCGCGTTTTCGCAGCAAAAAGGGCTTGCCGTGGCATTTTTGTGGCCTTTAGTCATGCACTTTGGCATGTGGCTTCATCTCGTCCGTCCATATGGAGATCTATCCTCAGAATCTTTGTTTGAACCCCGAATTTTGAAATATCTTATATCTCTAGGTAACTTGAGAATCAAGTTACATCCAAATTCGAATTTAGTTTGAATTTTCCTCCTTATCTCCAAATAGATTTCGTTTTATCCCCTTCATCTTCTAGGACTTGTGGTGCAAGCAACCAAAATTCGAATAGGAGTCCACCTCTATCTTCAACTGGGATGAGAATTTACCTTGTTCCATCCTTTTTCTCCTCTGGATTTTAAATTAATTTAATTTAAAGCCAAAATTTAAATGGATAGAATAAAAGCTTCCTTTATCTTCACAATTAAGCTTTATTTTCATGATAATTGTGGGCTTTTGGGCTTCTGTTGGGCTTTCTCTTGGATTATGGAGGATGCACATTACTAAAAAATAAATGATTAAATAGTAATATTTTATAAAAAATAAGTATGAAAATGTAACTAAAAATATGCATTATTGATGACTAATCACTCACCATATGACCTTTGACCATTCTGTCCTTATAAAATTTTCTCCTGTTTCTGATTCAATCTATATATACACTGCTAATGGTTCACCTATTACAGTCACTCAGTCTGGTAATATTACTCTCACCTCTGATCCGCCAGGTAGACTCATCTTGCCTTCTGTCTTTTGCATTCCTAAACTTACCATGAAATTACTATCTGTTGGCAAACTCACCAATTATAATTGCAATGTCTTATTTACACATATTTCTTTTATTGTTCAGGATCACATCAGACGAACGATTGGGACATGACGTCAGGTCAACGACTTATATCAGTTGAAGTCTCTTCATCTTTCATCATCATCACATCCCGTAGTGAGCCTCTCCGTCACCTCTGATTTATGGCATCGTCGTTTGGAATATATCTAGGTAAAAAACTCTGTTTGATTCTGGTGTGTGATTGAGATATACCTGTGCACAAAAAAACAAAATTTTAGGAGTACAGTACAGAAGTGCAAGTACTCAATGCTACCGCTATAGCGAGTGGCTATATGGGTCGTGATCTACAAGGAGGGACTAGCGATGAAAGCTTTTTGTAAGTTCTCTTTAGTTCACTAAAAAATAATTAAAGTTCTTCTTTCAGTTCTTTAAAAGAAGAAGAAAATAAGTTATATTAAATTGTTAAGAATGTTAAGTTAAGAAGAAAGTGGTAGATTGAGAAGGTGGAGAAGGTGGAGAAAAATGGAAATAATTTTATACAAAGAAAGTGAAAATAATGAATAGCGTTGAGAGATGGTGATTTTTGTGATCTAAACTAAAAAGTAAAAGAAAGAAAGTTAACCCTAAAATACTTAGTTACCTCTTTGGCGCCTACTTACCTTTGACCCATATCGACGATATACCTTTGTTTGAGGTAAGTAAAGTATTACAAATAGGATTTTTTCCATTCCCGATTTACACTACGAAATAAAGGGGCAAGTTACACTATCATAGGAATGGGTTTCCATCACCATAAGTCATCAACAGCGCTTGCAAGGGCAAGGAAACTTCGAGGCTATTAGAGTCCTTTGGATCCACAAACACAGAAGAGGGAAGCAAACAAAAACAAGAGTAAAGAAGAAAAAAAAACTTTGATTTGATTCAAATAAAAATGAAAGAAAAGACTTACTTACACCGGTGTCACCCCCAGTATAAGCTTTGCTCTCATTTCACTATGAAACTTTCCTCTCCTCTTAGTTGCATAAATAAAACAGAAGTTACATAAAAGAAAATAAAAAACCTAAGTTACAAACTATAGAATAGTCTAACTTCTACTCTCTGGTTCATTGTCCTTCTGCCTCTGATGTGTGGGGGTATTTATAGGGTAGAAATGGATGGGGAGATGAGTGGAGAGATAGGGGAGCTGGTTATTTCTGACTTTGAATCCTCCCCTTACCTCCAAACTTAATTTGATGTAAAAATTTAATTCTGATCTACAGGTTATTGACGTGTTGATTACTGAATGTAACTTAATAAATGATAGAATTAGAAACAGTGATCAACATAAGCGTTATAGCCATTTAAGTCTTCTTTCTAGATCATCTTGAATCATCAGATTTGAGTCTCGGTAGCAAAAGTTATGATTAAAATTCTAAAATATATCCGATCTAAATCCGAATTTAAATTGCTTCTTCTCATCCGTTGATCTTCTATCTATCCATTTATCCTTTTAGATTTTAAATTTCTGATTTAGATTTGATGAAATATCCTTTGATCTTCAGCTCAACCAATTCAGTCTTCAAAAATTCGTTTTTACTTGAATTTTAATTAGTATTTATCTCATCTTATATACCCGGTCTTCAGATAAGATGGATTCTGCAAAACTTGCATTTGAATCGATCCCCTTTCTTTTGAACTGCTGGATTTAATTGGATAAATCTATCATTCTCTCTCTTTTCTTTCTTAATTACTCTGCACACCACTGGATATTAAAATACATTAATAGCAGAGTTTTATTTAAATATAAATGTAGAAATGTGACACATATGATATGAAAACATGCAACGCTTGTGTGTGATCACACCCCCACACCTATCTTTTGCTCATCCTCGAGCAAAAAAAAACTAACTATTCATTTTCATAGGAAACACGATTGCACTTAGCATGTGCAACAAACTGTTATACCTCTAGGTTACCCCTAGAAGATGAGTTTTGTCTCATGAGGATTTTCAGTGGATTACACCCACAAAATCCATAAAGAAAAGAAAAATTGTTAGTATTTTTGAAAATTTTTTTGAAAAGGAGAGAAATATTTGAAATATTATTGTAAGAGTTAAAGAAATCTATAATTTATAAGAAAACATAATTTTTCATTCCTAAACTTAGTCTCTATTCAAAAACTTGTTATCAAACAAGGTAAGAAGTTAAACTCGTATTTCTCATCTAGTCTATTACTTTACCCTAAGTCATCGCAGCTTTGTGACTGTGAAATTTTGACTCGGGGTTCTTTAACTCTAACTCTTATGCGTTTTTTTTCTTTTCTTTCTTTTTTTATATATTTGGTGGTATTATTCCTTAGTTCAATTAGGCTTTCTAATCTGCCCATGTAACGAGCCTTTTGTCGGTGACTCCCAAACCAAATGACCTCAGGGCACCGGGTGAGAAAACACCCCAAGGACTTAAGAACTCGAGTAAACAAGGCCATAAAACTAATAATTTTATTATATAGACCACTTTTAGGTGTGAATACGTATTCTTTATAAGGCATAAATACCCAGCTTAATCAGAGGAATTTTGATATATTATATATTTTTATTTTTTTATTATTTTTATAAGGCATAAGAATCTTTATTTTTGAACCCTAAGTATGTAAGTGTAAAGCATGCATATTTCATCAAGATAAAAATCAAGACTAAATTACTTTTCTAAATTTTCTTCTTAACCCTAGAAATCAAACAAATAATCTTATTTTGATCAAGTACAAGAAATCCTAATTATGATTTTCCTATTCCTTAAAATTGACTTAATTTCTTACCCAAAATATGTCAAAATATTGTTCCTCTTTTGAAAAGTTTTTAAAGGCAAAGAAAATGTTAATTTTTTATTTTTATTTTTTTAAATAAAAGAAAACCTATGTTATGTTAGAATCCTCCCCCACACCTATCACAAGCATTGTCCTCAATGTATGAATGAATGCATAAATACATGAAAAAGAAGAAAGAGAAGAAAAATATTACCTTAAGGTGGTGGTTCCGGTGGTGGTCAGATTGGGCCAAGCATTGCTACCCAATCAAGATAATGTGCTAGTTCACGAAACCCACCTTTATTGACCTCTTTCTATGTACATAATTACAATCCCCAATATGAATAGGATCATGAAAGATCCTACCATGAAACTTATTCCTTTTACATGACTAGTCTTAGAAAATCATCACTGAGTCATTATGGTCAATATCTATGTCTAACAAAAGAATGTGACTTGGTGGATACTTGACTTGGATTCAAGAGTGATAAGTTCAGGAATCATTACTAACTCACAAAAATCAACTTTGGGTTCAAGAGTCGGTTTTGCTTCAATAGTTGAGTCCAAATCAAAGAATTGAAATTCACATTCTTCTCCCATCAATGGAATGTAACTATCCAAATTTGGTAATTCAATTTCTAGATCTATGGGTACGGGAATAAATGTTGGTTCAAAAATTGGTCCAAATTGGGTAATGATACCAGAGTCAACATAAAGTCGAAAATGGAAATTGAATCACAAGGTTGGGGATCAAGGTCACATTCACATTCAAGTTCAATCTCATTGAATGGAAAACTTGCCAATTTGTCCAAAGTTTGGAATTGGTCAAGTTCAAATTTGTGTGATAAAATTGAGTCTTGATCAAAGTCTCCAAGACACTAAGATTCTTCGTTCCTATAAATATTGCTAGGGCAATCGGGAATGGTGAAATATGTGTTAAGTAGAGTTTCCTCATTCTTATCCTTTACTATGTTGATATAACGACTTATTTGTGCTTCTAGCCTATTGATAGATTGGAAAAAATTATTTTCAGACTGAATCAGGTTTTCTATACTCTTATCTGAGTCCATAGGTTCTTCTTGTTGTGGGACTTGGAATATAGAGCAAGGATCTTGGATTTGGCAGTTTTATGGGAATTGTGAGTTTATCATTTTTAGCTTTTATTCTTGGGACTTAATCATGACTTCTATATTTTTCGTAGCCTAAGATTTTTCTTCTATTAGTTGATCATGACTAGAAAATTATAGGCTGAATGTTGGAATGGTAGTTGACAATATGACTCGGGGGAGTTGCATCCCCATTGACTCTGTGAAGAGTAGTGATGATTATTCTACTCTTGTTCATAGTATTAGGACTAGGGCATGTATTGATTCGGATAAGACCAATCCGGTACACTTGGTTGGTTAAAGTTATGATATGTCGGGTTGGCAATATCCGAGTCAAAAGAGGTCGGGGTGTAATATGATTACTATTAAAATTGAAAAAAATATTGTTATAATCCATATCACACAAGAAATGTCAAAAACAAACAAAAAACAAACAATTAAACAAACAAATAAAAAGAAAAAAATTCTAACCTAAGTTAGGGTAAAACTTAGACGTAGACGACTCCAAACTGGTTACACTGTCCACGGGGTGTATATTGCAGAATATGCCTGATTAGTATCCAATATTGCATATTTTATATCATAATCCCCATGCATAATACAAATAAATAAGTGATTTTTAATCCTCTTCTCTACTTATTTGCAGGTATATACTTAAAGGAGAGTTAGTCAATTAATTACCTTAATTAGCAATAATTAAGGTGATTAATTAAAAGATTAAAGATAAAGCCAAATCCAATCCAGATCTAGAGAGATCCGCGCAACAAACTCAGAATCCAAGTAGTCCACGTGGATAACCACCCAACGACCAGATCTCACCAGAAAATCTGGGCTCAACGGCCCAGAATCCGCGGCGATCCCGCGGCAATCCGCGGCAATCTGGGACCGTTGAGATCCCAGATTTTGTGGCAACAACCTTGCTTCTGGATGCTTCTCAGTTCTCCTATAAATACTTCATTTGTACCTGCGAGAAAAAACGGATCAGAGAAGAAGAGGAGATTAGTTTAGGGTTTGTAATTTTTAGTTGTTTTTCTCTAGTTTTCTTCTTTAGATCTCTCTTCTCTATCCCTAGATTTCATTACAAAAGAGAGTGATTGTGAGGGAGAGAGCTTGTGTAATCAAGGGTGACAACTTGAAGCTATGCAAGGATTGATCCATCCTCCATTCCTCTACTTGAGTTTGATTCTAGTTTCTTGTGCTTTCTTTACTTGCTTTATTACTTGCTTACTTTAATTCATGCAATCTACTTCAAGCTTTGTTTTAGTTCTTTAATGGCTTCTTGTAGCTAGATTTTCATTCCATGTACTAGTTTACCACTAGCTTAGCCTACTTCACTACTCATGGGTGATTGCTTTTGTTAATCTTGCAAGTGTATGATCTTCTCTTCTCCGATGGTTAAACCACCATCTTGCAAATGAGAAAGTAATTAGGTCAACACGTGAGAGGAATTCTAAGCCTATGGAGTGACAACATTAGGCAAAGCATTTGCTATCAAGGAGTTTGGTAAGCTTTGGCAAGCTAGCAAGGTAATCTAGTCTTGGATCGCTTTCTTTAAGTTTCTTGTTCTTTTCTTGTGAATACCACAACCAATTCTTGATTTCTTTTCCAACGACTTCCACATGAACATATCCATCTTCTTTTAGTTTCTTTTGCATCACTAAGTTATAATCAAGAGAAGACTACTAGTTTTATCACTTCACAACCTAACGTTTAAAGCTTCTATCGCGAGCTCTCCCTGAGATCCGACTCGGTATAGCCCTAGGCTATAGCGGAGACAAGAAAGGGTACATCAAATACATTCTATACACATAATAAGTACACCTTTCTCGAAATTCTAGTTTCTTGTGCTTTCTTTACTTGCTTTATTACTTGCTTACTTTAATTCATGCAATCTACTTCAAGCTTTGTTTTAGTTCTTTAATGGCTTCTTGTAGCTAGATTTTCATTCCATGTACTAGTTTACCACTAGCTTAGCCTACTTCACTACTCATGGGTGATTGCTTTTGTTAATCTTGCAAGTGTATGATCTTCTCTTCTCCGATGGTTAAACCACCATCTTGCAAATGAGAAAGTAATTAGGTCAACACGTGAGAGGAATTCTAAGCCTATGGAGTGACAACATTAGGCAAAGCATTTGCTATCAAGGAGTTTGGTAAGCTTTGGCAAGCTAGCAAGGTAATCTAGTCTTGGATCGCTTTCTTTAAGTTTCTTGTTCTTTTCTTGTGAATACCACAACCAATTCTTGATTTCTTTTCCAACGACTTCCACATGAACATATCCATCTTCTTTTAGTTTCTTTTGCATCACTAAGTTTATAATCAAGAGAAGACTACTAGTTTTATCACTTCACAACCTAACGTTTAAAGCTTCTATCGCGAGCTCTCCCTGAGATCCGACTCGGTATAGCCCTAGGCTATAGCGGAGACAAGAAAGGGTACATCAAATACATTCTATACACATAATAAGTACACCTTTCTCGTCTAATCAAATTGGCGCCGTTGCCGGGGAGAGCGACGTATATTTTGGTTTAAAGTGAAGTACTAAACTATTATTCTTCTCTGTTGCAGGTTACAGGAGAAGAAAACAGGAAATTCTTTACTGCAGTAACATCTAAGTGAACCTGGCTCTCTGCTCAAGAAAACAGAGACCAGGCTTCCACTGAAGTGCCGCGGACCCGCGGCATATCCAGTGGAAACGCGGCACTTTTGAGAGAATTTCTCACCAAATTTCTGCAGGGCCTCTGGTTCTGAAAAATACTGCTGTTTCTATACTTGAAATCCTGTGTTGTTCACTGTATTCCTGCTTAATTAAAAAACAGTAAAAAGTTGGGTGATAATTGTTAAAAATTGTTTAGACACTTGCATTTTAGGCACGTGTCTCTTCAATTCTTTACTTTTACTGTTGAAGAGTGCTGAGGCAAGGTACGTGTTTGCATTGCATATTAGACTAGGACAAACTCTTGCTTGATTTTCTTGCTTTGAGTGAATCCTAGCTATATTCTTGTACACTTGCACAATTCAAAGTTAAGGGCATACCCGTAAATAAGATAAGGTGGGGGAGGTCATTACCCTTTCCTTAGCCCGAAAACCACAACCCAAGCACTCACTAACCCAAGCCTCTAATTTAATAAAAAGTAGACGTTGGCCCTAGGGACATCTCGGACTCAATTAGGAGATTATCCTAAGGGGGAAAAGTGTTGGAATTTAACTCTTGCAAAATCGGTGTCTAGGAAAGGGGTTGAGGGCCGAAAGCCCGAAGGTTGCTGGTTACTTAATTAAGGAACGTCTCCGGACGGAAAACCTCCCACCAACCTTACCCTTCCCTGGCTGATTAGCTTGTGGTTAGAGTCTGCACTAAACCTCCCGTGGACGGTCTATTTGTTAGGAGTCGTCTAGGTCTAAGTCTACCCTAACTTAGGTTAGAATTTTCTTTCTTTCTTTTGTTTGTTTGTTTGTTTGTTTGTTTTTGTTTGTGATTGTGTGATATGGCCTTCAAAAATTCTTTCAATAATAATCCATATTTCACACCATCTCCTTATTCGGATAATTCCAACCCGGTGTTTTACAATATGCACCAACCAAATACACCGGGTTGGCCTTATCCGAATCAATACGACCCATACCCCCCATCTAATAATTATAATGTCCAAAATAATTTCAACTCTTTACCGAGTAATTGGGGATTCCAGTACCCCGAGTCAAATTATCAAAATCCTTGTCCACCATATTCACCTTGTCCACCATATTCATTTCCTGAGTCCACTTCATATACTCCTTTTTCTGAACCTCCCTTTGAAGAAAAATCTGAGTTGCAAAGGAGTATAGAAGCCAATTTACAGAGAGCTGAGCAAACACTTCCAGAACCATTTCCCTCTCCAGTTCCACAGTATTTTCAAGAGTCTTACTCAGTTCCACCATTTCCTAATGAACAACCATTTGTCATGGAAACGAGTAAAGATTTCTTGTGTGAGTCTACTCTTCCATCATCACACACTTTTGACTCACACTTCCAAGACAACACTTCCTCTTTCCATCAAAACAATGAAATCATCGATTATGGAAAGATGCTTGAAGACATGACCAATGCTCAAAATGCTAGGAATCGTGACATAGAATTGATGATCCAAACTCTTCATTCTCATCCTCTTTCTAATGTCACTAGCCACTCTAAATCCAAAGAGTCATGTAGTCTTGGAAGTCCAGATTCAATTTCAGCACACTCACCTGAACTTGTCCAAACTTCAGATCCAATTGATACATTGACAAGTTTTTCATTTCCTACACTTGAACTTGTCCAAAATTCAAATCCTGTTGACATTTTGGCAAGTTTCTCATTTCCTAAAAATGAACTTGTCCACACTTCTGAAAATCCAATTGATATATTGGCAAGTTTTCCTTTTTCTGAAATTGAACTGGAACATGATTTTGATCCTGAACTTCCACTTGATAATTCCATATTACTTCCTGATTCAATCATGACTTCCATATCCTTACCTGATTTCAATCCATTTCTAAAGTCAAAATTGAATCCATTTTCCATCCATTGTGAAATTGAATCACCAATCTTTTATGATGATCACATAGAACTTGGCCAATTCCATACTTCTGAAAATCCCATTGATAAATTGGCAAGTTCTCTACATTTAATTGAATTACATGAGGAATGTGATCTTGAACCCCAACTTTGTGCTTCAATCTTTCTTCCTGATTCCATAATGACTCCGGTATCTTTACCTCACTTCAATCTTTTCCTAGAGTCGACATTGGATCCTTTCACAATTCACAATGAAAGTGAATCATCCATCTTTGAGGATCATGTTGAACTTGCCCAATTTTACACTTCCGAAGATACCATTGACATTCTGGCAAGTTCTCCATCTTGTGGAATTGAACTCAAATGTGACCTTGATTTTCTCAATCTCTTTACTTCTGAAACTGATTGTACAATTCTTAAGGAAGATGTTGACTTAAGTTTTGAAGAATTGTACGGTGATGAGCTTGAATTTCTTAAAATTGGAAGTAAAGAGATATCACTTTTAGAAGGTCACATCCCATTGTTGGACTCTGATTGTGGACTTGAGTTTTCATTTCTTGACTTGGACACAATTTCTGACTTCACTTCGACTCCTGAACCATCACTTGATTTAAATCATAATCCTGAGTCGGTGTTCCTTTCCGAGTCCAAGTCAACAGTTCTATCAGTTCATACTCCATTCTGTGACAAGGAATTTGATAAATTTGAGTCTGAAATTATTTGGAAAATCTTAAAATTAGATGGGGGCATGTACATAATTAAAATAACACACGCATGCATCTTTTTAGTGGGTCATATTTCTGATATGGTTGGTGGGTTCCTAAAAACCCAAAGAAAAGATAATTGGGCCATGTTCCGTGGACCAATCCGACCACCACCGGAACCACCACCCTAAGGTAATTTTTGTTCCTTCCCTTTCCATTTTGTTTCATGCATACATATATCATGATGCATTGAGGACAATGCATGAAATAAGTGTGGGGGAGGGTTTACTAACATAGAGTTTTTAGATTTTCTTTCTTTTACACTTTCTTTTAGAAAAATAAAAGAAAAATAAAAATAAAAACTTTTTGAAATAAAAGACAAAGTTTTGATCTATTTTTAAGAAAATTAAGATGTATCTTAGAAATTAAGAAAGCCTTAATTATGACATCTTAAACTTAGTTGAAATAATAGATCTTGTTTGAAAATTATAGGCTAAGTAAGTAAAATTGAGGAGATATTTTTATCTTGCATTTTTTGCCTTAGATAATATGCACTTTACACTTACACATTTCTTGGGATGGAGACAATGACCAAAAATGCCATATAAAAAAAAAAAAAAAAAAAAAAAAAAAAAGAAAAAAAAATATATAAATAAAAGATCACTTATTAAGCTGGGAAATTGTGCCTCAAGAAGCATGATGACTCACGCCTAACAGTGATCTCACTTATTAAGCTGAGTAATTGTGCCTCAAGAAGCATGATTATTCACGCCTAACGGTGATTAAGAATAATCCCTCTTAGTTTTGTGGCCTTTTTCACTCGAGTCCTTAAACCCGAAGGATGTTTCCTCATCTGGTGCCCTAAGACCATCTGGTCTGGGAGTCATCGGTTATAGGCTCGCTACATGGGTGAATTAGAAAGCCTAATAAAACTAAGGGAAGAAAAAAAAAAAAAAAGAATATATATAAATAAATGGCTTTATGGTTGGAGTTGAAATCCCAGAAATTTTCACAGAGCACGGTGTGCATATTATCTAGGTTTTATGAAGGATAAAATATTCAATCCAATTTTGAATTCTTACCTTAATTAAAAGCAAGATCTTGCATGGATACTAAGTTTAAGGAAGAATAATTATAGGTGGACTTATGACCTAGGATCACTTATATTTTTGCAAAAATAGTTCGTAAACATGTCTCTTATTCAAAATGCGTTTTCAAAATACTAACATTTGTCTTCTTTCTTTATGGATTTTGTGGGTGCAATCCGCTGAAAACCCTCAGGAGACAACACTCCTCCTCTAGGGTAACCTAGAGGTTTAACGGCTTGTTGCACATGCTCAGTGCAATCGCGTCACCTGCGAAAGTGGTGTAATAAACTTGTAGCTTAGATTTTATTTTCTTTTTCTTTGTTTTGCTCGGGACGAGCAAAAGAATAAGTGTGGGGGTGTGATTAGTATCCAATATTGCATATTTTATATCATAATCCCCATGCATAATACAAATAAATAAGTGATTTTTAATCCTCTTCTCTACTTATTTGCAGGTATATACTTAAAGGAGAGTTAGTCAATTAATTACCTTAATTAGCAATAATTAAGGTGATTAATTAAAAGATTAAAGATAAAGCCAAATCCAATCCAGATCTAGAGAGATCCGCGCAACAAACTCAGAATCCAAGTAGTCCACGTGGATAACCACCCAACGACCAGATCTCACCAGAAAATCTGGGCTCAACGGCCCAGAATCCGCGGCGATCCCGCGGCAATCCGCGGCAATCTGGGACCGTTGAGATCCCAGATTTTGTGGCAACAACCTTGCTTCTGGATGCTTCTCAGTTCTCCTATAAATACTTCATTTGTACCTGCGAGAAAAAACGGATCAGAGAAGAAGAGGAGATTAGTTTAGGGTTTGTAATTTTTAGTTGTTTTTCTCTAGTTTTCTTTCTTTAGATCTCTCTTCTCTATCCCTAGATTTCATTACAAAAGAGAGTGATTGTGAGGGAGAGAGCTTGTGTAATCAAGGGTGACAACTTGAAGCTATGCAAGGATTGATCCATCCTCCATTCCTCTACTTGAGTTTGATTCTAGTTTCTTGTGCTTTCTTTACTTGCTTTATTACTTGCTTACTTTAATTCATGCAATCTACTTCAAGCTTTGTTTTAGTTCTTTAATGGCTTCTTGTAGCTAGATTTTCATTCCATGTACTAGTTTACCACTAGCTTAGCCTACTTCACTACTCATGGGTGATTGCTTTTGTTAATCTTGCAAGTGTATGATCTTCTCTTCTCCGATGGTTAAACCACCATCTTGCAAATGAGAAAGTAATTAGGTCAACACGTGAGAGGAATTCTAAGCCTATGGAGTGACAACATTAGGCAAAGCATTTGCTATCAAGGAGTTTGGTAAGCTTTGGCAAGCTAGCAAGGTAATCTAGTCTTGGATCGCTTTCTTTAAGTTTCTTGTTCTTTTCTTGTGAATACCACAACCAATTCTTGATTTCTTTTCCAACGACTTCCACATGAACATATCCATCTTCTTTTAGTTTCTTTTGCATCACTAAGTTTATAATCAAGAGAAGACTACTAGTTTTATCACTTCACAACCTAACGTTTAAAGCTTCTATCGCGAGCTCTCCCTGAGATCCGACTCGGTATAGCCCTAGGCTATAGCGGAGACAAGAAAGGGTACATCAAATACATTCTATACACATAATAAGTACACCTTTCTCGTCTAATCAATGCCCATAAGTTAATCGGCCAGATAGAGGCAAGATCAGTGGGAGGTATCCGTGCCTAAGCAGCCGGCCTAATTATGCCAAATTACTGTTCTTCAAGGTTTCGCCTCATCAATCCCTAACCTTTAACACCAATTTGGCAAGAGTCAAATTCTAATCAACTTCCCCCTTAGGTCAGTCTCCTATTGAGTCTGAGATGTTCCTAGGGTAAACTTCTACTTAATTTTAGTTAGGTTTGAGTTAGTGAGTGAGGAGATTGTTTGTGTGCTAAGGGAGGGTAATGACTTCCCCACCTTATCTTATTTATAGGACAGACCTTTAAATCAATTTAGTGCAACGTGTACATGAAAAGCAACACTTAAGAAATGTAAATAATTCAAAAGTGTTCCTATACTACATGCTATGTATACGTACCTTTGCTCCAGCACTCTTCAACAGTAATGTAAAATGTAAACAAATTAGACACGTGCCTAAATGCAAAGTCTAAACCATTTTTAGCATTTAACAGACATTAATTTACTGTTGAGGTTAGAAAGTATGTATAGTGAGTTAAACAAGAAAATAAATAGCTACAAAAATTTAGCTTTGTAATTCAACTAACCTGTAAAAAATACAGGTTAGTAGTTCACACAAATTACCGCGTGAATGCAGCAAATCTGAGAGTTTCTGGGCTTTACTTTCTTGAGCAGAGTCTAGAGTCACTTATATGTCAAATGTAACAAAAATTTGCTTGATATCTATCACTGCACACCAAAAACAAAGAATAAAGTTAACCAAAATAGTAAATTTAAAAACAGAATTACATACTGTCCCTCCTCGGCAACGGCGCCAAAAACTTGATTGAGACATACATGTGCACAAAAATACAAAATTTCATGAATACAAAACAGAAGTGCAAGTACTCAATTCTACCGCTATAGCGAGTGGCTATGCGGGTCGTGATTCACAAGGAGAGACTAGCGATAGAAGCTTTTTGTAAGTTCTCTTTGGTTCACAAAAAAATGGTTAAAGTTCTTCTTTCAGTTCTTTAAAAGAAAAGAAAAATAAGTTATGTTAAATTGTTAAGAATGTTAAGTTAAGAAGAAAGTGGTAGATTGAGAAGGTAGAGAAAAATAGAAAATAATTTTTTACAAAGAAAGTGAAAAATAATGAATAGAGTTGAGAGATGGTGATGTTGGTGATCTAAACTAAAAATTAAAAGAAAGAAAGTTAAATCCTAAAAAATACTTATTTACCTCTTCGGCCCCTGCTCACCTTTGACTCGTATCGATAATGTACCTTACTTTGAAGGCGAACAAAGTATGACAAATAGAATCTTTCTCATTCCCGATTAACACTACGAAATGAAGGGGCAAGCTACACTATCATAGGAATGGTTATCCATCACCATAAGTTATCAACGGCGCTTGCAAAGGCAAGGCAACTTTGAGGCTATCGAAGTCCTTTGGATTCACAAACACAGAAGAGGAAAGCAAACAGAAACAAGAGTAAAGTAGAAAAGAAACTTCGATTTGATTCAAATAACAATGAAAGAAATGACTTACTTACACTGGTGTCACCCGTAGTACGAGCTTTGCTCTCATTCCTCCATGAAACTCTCCTCTCCTCTTCTCTCAGTTACATAAATAAAACAAAAGTTACATAAAAGAATATAAAAAAAATCTAAGTTACAAACTACAGAATAGCCTAATTTCTACTCTCTGCTTTATTGTCCTTCTACCTCTGATGTGTGGGGTATTTATAGGGTAAAAATGGATAGGGGAGACGAGTGACAAGTGGAGAGATAGGGGGAGCTGGATATTTCTGAATATGAATCCTCCCCTTATATCTAAACTTGACTTGATGTGGAAATTCCATTCTGATCTGTACCTTGTTGGCGTGTTGATTGCTGATTTTAACTAATCAATGATAGAATTAGAAACAATGATCAAAGTAAGAGTTGTAGCCCTTTAGGTCTTCTTTCTGGATCATCGTGAATCATCAGATTTGAGTTTCGGTAGCAAAAGTTATGATTAAAATGCTAAAATGTACCCAATCTAAATCCGAATCTAAATTGCTTCATCCCATCCGTTGATCTTCTATTTATCCATTTATCCTCTTAGATTTTGAATTTCTGATTTAGATTTGATGAAATATCCTTTGATCTTCAGCTCAATCAATTGGGTCTTCAAAAACCCTTTTTTGCTTGAATTTTACGTACTTATCTCATCTGATATACCCAGTCTTCAGATAAGATGACTTCTACAAAATCTGCATTTGAATCAATCCCCTTTCTTTTGAGCTTCTGGATTTAATTGGATAAATCTATCATTCTCTCTCTTTTTTCCCTTCATTATCCTACACACCACTAGACATTAAAATACATTAATGGCAGAGTTTTATTTAAATATAAATGCAGAAATGTGACACATATGATATGAAAACATGCAACGCACGTGTGAGATCAGCGTGTTAAGAAAATTTCAGTTTTTTAGCTCAAATAATTGTGAAAGTTGTCGTTTTGCTAAACAAGTTGTTGTACCTTTTGGTTCTAGCAATCACGTCGTCAGAAATCTTTGATTTAGTTCACTCTGATATTTGGGGACCAACTCCTATCTCCTCTATTTTTGGATACAATTATTATGTTTGTTTTGTTAATGATTGCTCTCGATACACATGGGTTTATCTCATGCGAAATCGATCTGAACTATTGCAAATCTATACTGAATTCACAAACATAATTTATATTTAATTTTACAAACATATAAAAAAATTTCGATCTGATGAAGCTAGAGAATATCTTTCATCTTCCATGACTACCTTGTTAAAATCTCATCACACCATTTTTCAACAATCTTGTCCACACACACATCAATAAAATGGAGTTGCCAAGTGTAAACATAGACAGATTCTTGAGGTTACGAGATCATTTTTACTTTCTACATCAGTTCCAAAATGTTATTGGGCAGAAGCTATTTTAACTGCAGCTCTACTCATTAACATCATTGCGTCCTCTATTATTGCTGCTCTCCATACACTTGTCTGCATGGTCATTCTTTTGATTATTCCCTTCTCCGTACTTTTGGGTGTGTCTGTTTTGTTCTTCTTCCATCTCAGGAACCTCCAAAACTTGTAAATGTATTTTTCTTGAATATACTTCTACTCATAAAGGATATCAGTGTTATGATCCCATTACCAAATGTCTTCGCCTTGCCCGACATGTGTCATTCTTTGAAAAAGTTCCTTACTATCATTCTTCTTCCAAAGAGAATCTCTGATTTCTCGACACCAGCACATCCGCAGAGTCTTCCACTCAACCTATTCTTATATACACAAAAAAAATTTCTTCTTTACATTATCATGGCATCAGAGCAATTCCTCTGCCGATTCATTCTACGCAATCAACAAGCTTAATTTAGGCCGTGCGCACATAGCGTGTGCCTAGTGTCGGGCCACTTTCGCCTCGGGTCATCTCTTCATCTTCTGCTATTGTCAACTTGGACAACATCTTACTCCAGCGCTGCCTCTGCCACCTTTCTGCAGAATTTATGTAGTCAAGTTCTCTTGAGCCCTTCTAGCACTATTCTCTTTAGGCACACATCATTAGTGATCGTCTCTGCTCTACGTGGCCAATTCTGTCAGCCATTCCCGCCCTCGACGAGAGACGATCGACAAGTGATGACTTCACCATTCCCGCCGCCGACGAGAAACGATTGATGAGTTTATTTTCAAACTCTCGGTGTTTGATCCACATGAGTTTGAGGGAGGGTATCAACAGACATGTGATACACGTGATACATTATATCTAGACATGTGTATACATATGTGATGCATTGTATGTAGGCATTTATACTTTTCTTATATTCTTCTCTTCACTTTTATATATATTGATGTAATCCTTGGTGAAAGAATATATAATAATATACATAGAGAAATTTTTCCTTCTCCAAATTATCATTGACCAACACATTTTCCAAAAGCAAATATTGTAGAGTATCGTAGTTTTTTTTCGTCGGCCTTATAATATAAATTGGCTATATTAATGATTTTACACAAATGAAAAGGCTCTATAGATAGAAAACTATTATTTGAATTAGTGCGATACAATCACAATATTTGTTCAAGTGTTTGTAGGCTGTCTAAAAAATGACTAACAGACAAGCCATTAAGGAAGCAGAGTCTCAAGCTCTAGACGCGAGGAATCGATGCCCGCGTCTCAGCATTAAGACGCGTTGGCTCTACACCCGCGTCTCAACGTCCAGACGCGTCGGCCCGAAGCCCGCGTCTCAGCATCAAGGCGCGTCGGCCCGACGCCCGCGCCTCAGCATCCAGACGTGAAGGCCCGAAGCCCGCGTCTCAGCATTAAGGCGCGTTGGCTCGACGCCCGCGTCTCAACTTCAGGGCGCGTTTGGCTCGACGCCCGCGTCTCAAACTTCAAGGCGCGTTTGGCTCAACGCCCGCGTCTCAGTTGCAACTGTCCTGATTGCGGGGCCAGTCACCGCGCATGTAGCGGGTAGTGGCCCCTCATTCGGGAGCGTTTTCAGGAGGCACCTTCACCCCCTGAGACCCCTATAAATAGCCTTGTTTGCTATGAAGAGGGGATCGAAGCTTTGGAGAGGTCGAGAATTAAGAAGGTCAAGGCATCATCAAGATCGATCGAATCCAGGCAAGAGGATCATCAAGAGGGAAGCACGACTTCAACAACAGACAGAGGGAGGAGACTCTTCAGCGAGCTTACTGAGTATTAGCCGCTCTTCGCCTACCTCCTCTTTGAGAGTTTTGGTAGACGGAGCTGAGTTACTCTTTCTACCGACCGAAGAGAAGACCCCCGACGGTCCAGGACGGTCATCTGGTCAACGGAAAACAAGATTCACTCTCCACCGCCACACGAAGAACCCAGCATTAAACAAAGGGGGGATTCAAGCTTCAACATCCTCCCTCCCTTGTAACTGGAAGGAAAAGTCTTGTTGTAATCTTTTCATCTGATTCAAAGAAATCTTTACAGCAATTCTCTCTTTCTTTTTTCGGCGCATACAAGAGATGGCGACTCCGCTGGGGACTACCTTCGTTACTGACGAGCGCACCGTGGTGCAAGATGACGTTCTCCGTAAGGGGAAAATGGTCGAATCACTCGTCGTCGAGTTCGACCAGGCGAAGTATGAAGAGTTCCTCTCTTCTGGCTCCAAGAGCCCAAAGACCCGCGTCTGCCGCAGGGTCTCAAGTGGACAGCCCCCTGAAGCCCAATCTGAGGCTCTGTCGGGTGCTCCTGCTGCCCACTGTGCCAAGTTTGGTTCACGCGCCGACGCCTCCCAGAAGGCCCGCGTAACCTCAGACACCTCTGCTGCGATCAACCGCGTCGCGCAGAACACACGCGCCAACGCCTCTCTGAAGGCCCGCGTGGTCCCCGGCACATCTACTGGTGCGATCGACCGTGTCGCACAGAACGCCCGCGTCAGCGTCTCTCAGGAGACCCGCGTGGCAAACACCCCTGGTTCTACAAACCAGGAAGTTGTTGGCTTCTCTCTTCCTCCACGGCGCAATCGGAATGCCGAGCGTCGACAGAGAAGACGCGCGCGTCAACACTCAGTCGGAACCGTTGGTTTTCTGACTGGGGTTGGACGCAGCGTACGATCCGATGCCTTGCCCGCACCTCGTCCAGTGCGAGAGATCCGCGTTTGGCGACCCAAACGCGAGACTCCCCAAGTTGAGCCTTCTGAAGACCAACTTGCCAAACGCCAAAGCGAAGCTTCTGCGTCTCGTCAAACGCAGGAAGCACGCGCCCATAGGCGTGGGGCCCAGCAGCCCACTCTCTCCCAAGTCTCTCTGCTCCAACGCAGCAGACAGCAACGCGAAAGTCGCGTCTCATATCAACAGAGACGCCAGACTCGCGTGACGCAGCCGCGACGCGACAGCCGCGTTTCTGAAACCTGTGTCCAGACAGCACAGCGCATGACTTCCTCCCGTCTTCCACGTCGCGAGGCTAGTCTATTTAATCCCTCTCCTACGGATTTGAGGGATTATTTGACAAGGAAAAGGAGTGCCAATCAGGCCACTTCTCCATTCTGCTGTCAACAGCTCATCCATATGCTCTCTGGATGCCATTATGGATCAGGCGTGCACCAGCAGTCCTTAATCAGACAGCTGACCCTGATTCCCCCATCAGCCAAAAGAAGACGCTCCCACAGGAGGAGAACCTTCTCAGATGTTGAATACCCGGAGCTTACTGCAAACATGACTAGCAGAAGCAAGGGAAAACAACTAATGGTCAACTCAGAGGAATCTGACTCTGAGCCGGAGGGGGTGTATCAACACACTCGCACCCGGACAGGGGCCATTCCCCCAATTGACTATAATGCCTTAGCCCGCGGCATTAGAATGGGTGGTTCTCACTCCGCTATAGTGGAGTCGCAGGCTTCAAACTCTTCCGTCGAGAAGGAGGCTTCCGCCTACATGGCAGACACTCCTGAGGAGACGGCCAGGCGTTTAGAACAGACGCAGAAGCACCAGATGGATATAATCGCCTCTCAACAGAGATCCATTGACTCCCTTAAGCATATGCTTGAGAAATTGCTTGAAGAAAGAGCGAGATCTCCTCCTAGACGACCGAAGGGGAAAGGGAGAAAGGGAGGAAGCCCACCCTCCGAATCTTCTGACGAAACACGACGATCTACCTCGGATGTGTCCAAGCCCTCGTCGCAGGCAAGAAGCGACCAAGACCCGGAGAAAGCTCATGTTGAAAGAATGAGTCTACTGGAGCAACGACTCAACGCCCTTGCCAGTCGTAAAGATCTCCAAGAAGCTGGAGTGGTCCGGCCCTATCCGGCCGAGTGGGACTTAGTCCCGTACCCTCCTAGGTTCAAGGCTCCAACTCTCCAAGCATTCGATGGGAAGGGGTCGCCCAACCAACATATCTACTACTTCAAATCCCAAACTGGGAATGTGGTAGATAACGATGCCATCCTGGCACGCCTATTCATTGGCACCCTAAAAGGGTTGGCCTTTGAATGGTTTATGAAGCTCCCGGAAGGTTCCATCAAGAACTGGGGCGACTTGGAGAAGTTGTTTCTAACACGCTTCTTCGAAGATGATTCGGAGGTCACAATGCCTACCCCTTTTAGCTACAAAACAGCGAAAGGGAGAGTCCGTCAAGTCTTTCGTAGAAAGATTTCGGAACATGGCACTCCGATGTCCAAGCGGCATGACCCAGGCCACCCTGGTGGAAACATGTCGCCATAATCTCCAAACCTCACTCCTTGCTCAAATAGGAGTTGCTGAAAGCCGCACCTGGAAACAATTAGTCCAGCAAGGTGAACAGGCTGAGGAGATTATCGCCCGCGTCAGAGCGGAAGAAGGCAAGCCCAGGCCAGAGAGGTCGACAAGGCGTGCACCAGACACCTCCCTCCAGACGAAGCGGAAGGATAATTTGGCGACGGAGACCAAATCTCCCACCAAACCTCAAACAGGCAGGGCAAGTGGCTCTTCAAGCCAGCCACGCCCCAACAAGCAATATTCCTTCAAGGAGGAACACGTCGATTCGCTCTTCAAGCTACTCAACAAGAGCAATCGACTGAAGCTCCCTGAAATTAGACGCCCGGAGGAAGTCGGCAAGACCGACAATCCCAACTACTGCATGTACCACAAGATGTTGGGACATCCTACCAAAAGCTGCTACGTCTTTAAGGACATCCTTCAAGCTCTGATTGACGCGGAGGTATTAAAACTCCGACCGGAGCAGAAGAAGATGACGGCCAACATGACGTCGATTCTCCAGTTTGGGACACGACCCCCGACACCCGTGGGGGTGATCTCTGTCCCGAAAGGAGAACTGAGGGTGGTCAACACAGACCCTCATCAGCAGCAGGAGAAAGGCTTGGTACCCGTCCCTACACCTCGAGGGGAAATCATGTGGGTCCACCCTGACCTCGTCGACGAGCAACAATGGACGACTGTGACTAACAGGAAGTCCAAAGGCAAAGGGAAGGCTTCATCTTGCCATGTGATATGCGCTTCCTCCCGAGAAGCGGATACTGATGTTCCCTCGCTGACTGACTCGGAAGAGGAGACAATAGTCCTGGCCGCGGAACCCAACCCACCAACGGCAGGAACCCGTTCGGGCAGGCATACCTGAAACAGTATGGCGAGACAGCAGTAGCTCCTCCACAACCAGCTGCAGAGCCAGCAAAGCCCTCCTCTAAACAGCCTGGGGAGAAACAGAAAGAAACTCGGTTTTCTCGAGTTCTTGCGAAAGGTGTAACGGAAGGATCCTCGACACCTTACAGTTTTGATGTCTTGGCTCAATTAGCCAACATCCCGGCACGCATTACCTTGTATGAGCTCCTGAGGCTATCAAAGTCAACCAGAGAGGCTCTACAAGAAGCTTTGGCAAATGCTGAGGTCTTTATGACCCGCGTGCCAAGGGAGGAAGATGTAGAGGATTGCCTCCACACCTCCCCAAATGCTCCCTGCATCACCTTCACAACAGATGACATGCAGGTTAAAGGGAAGCATGACCGACCCCTATACTTCACAGGGTATATTGGGTCATCCGAGGTGAACCGCATCCAGGTAGACCCAGGGTCTGCGCTAAGCATCATACCTCGCCGGGTTATGCAGTTTCTAGGCATTCCTACCCATCGTCTGAGCCCTACCCAGACGACTATTTACGGGTTCAATGCCAACAGCTCCCGCCCGATGGGGAAGATCAAGCTCAAATGCCAGATCGGGAGCCTCAAGTCGGAAGTGACGTGTTACGTCATTGACGCGGACACTTCCTACAACCTGTTGCTGGGACGACCATGGATTCACCGCAATTCCATCGTTCCCTCTACTCTCCACCAAGTCATGAAATACATTGACGAGAGTGGACAGGTCCGAACGTTGATTGCCGAAAGGCATCCGTTTAAAGGGGTTGAAAATTATTTCACGGACTCCCTCTTATATCAGGATCCGGAGGAGACTAATGAAACCCCACAACCAGAGGAGCCAGACTCTGGTAATGAAGCTGACATTGAGCCGGAGAAAGAAGAGTGCCTGTGGGAGTTGGAACCACTTGTGAAGAGCACTAATAAGCTCGATGTTGATACCACCGACGATGCAGGCGGTTGGTATATTAATGAAGATTTAGATTTCGCGTATTTCCCTGCGTGTGAGTCTGATTCAATACCGTCGGATACTAGTACCGACGTAGATGAGGATGTCTGGTCGGCAATGGATGCTTTGACATCATTGCATGTACCAATAAAATCATCCTTCGGGACGTACCAGGATAATGGAGACGCGCAAGAGTCTGTATTCATGGTTCCAGCCAGACGAAAAGGCCAAAGACCAATACTTTTTGGGCGAATCGCGTCTGAACCAATGCCCCACGAAGAATCGGAAGGTGAGGATGAATCCCCTCAGGTCGATCATTATGGACCGAAAGCGCTCAAGATGATGAAGCGCATGGGGTATGATCTAACCAACAGGCCTGGGTTGAACTTCGGAAAAGGAAGAAGAACACTGCTTCGATCCTTTGTACCGAAAGGGAAAACCCCTGATTACTATCATCAGACGCGTCGGGGTTGGGCTATATATCAACTCCAGTGCCATCAAGCTCTGATTCGGAGAGACTGTCAAGTCATGACTGCTCATCAGACACGTCGTCGTGGGAATCAGATGTCAGTGTCGGCAACATCTTCAAAGGGCTTTCAGTAAACATGGTTTCGACAAGCCATCTGGAGGATGAAGATGAAGAAATGATCCAATCTGATACAGATCCTTGGATCAAACATTTGAATGCTCTTTGGGATATCCGCTTTGAACAGCGTGAACCACCCACAGAAGACAAGGTTGTTCAAGTCAACCTAGGAGATGAAGCCAATCCTAAACCCATCTTCATAAGTGACGGCCTGTCACCTTCGGAGAAGAAGGATCTTATATCTCTTGTTCAAGAGTATATAGACGTCTTCGCCTGGAATTACGAGGACATGCCTGGACTTGATCCTCAAGTGGCTATGCACCGCCTCAACATCAATCCGGATGTAAAACCTGTCAAACAACAGCAGCGACGGTTCCGTCCCGAAATAATGGAGGCAATCCAATCAGAAGTCAGGAAGCTTATTGACTCTGGCTTTATCAGGGAGGAACAGCATCCCGATTGGGTAGCCAACATCGTACCCGTTGCCAAGAAGAACGGGAAGATCCGGATCTGCATCGACTTCCGCGATCTAAACGAGGCCTGCCCCAAAGACGAATTCCCATTGCCAATCACGGATGTCATGATTGACAATACTTGTGGATTTGAGCGAATGTCCTTTATGGACGGGTTCTCAGGATACAATCAAATCAAGATGTATCCCGATGACGAAAAGCACACCTCCTTCAGGACACCTCTAGGGGTATATTGCTACACCGTCATGCCCTTCGGTCTAAAGAATGCGGGGGCAACCTACCAAAGGGCCATGAATGCCATTTTCCATCAGCAGATACGCAAAACGGTGGAATGTTATGTCGACGACATCGCGGTGAAAAGTCGCATTAAAGGAGATCACATAGCTGATCTGAAGGTGGTCTTCGACATCATGCGGGCTCATCAATTGAAGATGAACCCCACCAAGTCCTTCCTGGGGGTAGCCAGTGGCAAATTCCTAGGGTTTGTTGTGACTTCCACAGGAATCCATTTGGATCCGGAGAAAGTCCGTGCTATCCATGAGATGCAACCCCCCAGAAGCCTCAAGGAGCTCAGGGGATTACAAGAACGATTGGCGTACATCCGCAGGTTCATATCAAACCTTTCCGGGAGATGCCTACCCTTCGCCAAGCTGATGAAAAAGGGTGTTTCATTCATTTGGGACGACGCTTGTCAAAAAGCATTTGAGGAGATCAAACACTACCTCACCCAACCACCAGTCCTTGCAGCCCCGGTGTCCGGAAAGCCTTTCCTGGTGTACGTCCGAGCAATGGATCATTCCTTGGGAGCTCTACTAGCTCAGAATGATGAACAAGGACGAGAACAGGCAATCTACTATCTGAGTAGAACAATGATCGGAGCCGAACATCGGTACAACCCGATCGAGAAGGAATGTCTGGCACTAGTGTTCGCCATTCAGAAAATGCGACACTATCTGGTAGGCCAGACTATAAATGTCATATCAAAAGTCAACCCTCTGAGGTTACTTATGACAAAGCCTTCTTCACTAAATGGCCGGCTGGCAAAATGGGCCATATTGCTATCACAATATGAGATGCATTTTCTGCCACAAAAGGCTATTAAGGGGCAAGCGGTGGCGGACTTCTTAGCTGAACACCCAGATCCGAGGGCAGCCAAACTCTATGAGGATCTCCCAGACGAGGCCGCCGAAGTCTGCCTGACTCAGACGTTGTTCGAAAGTCAAGTATGGCAACTTTTCTTCGATGGTGCATCAAGAACAAGCCCTAAGGGACACACAGTTGCGGGGGTAGGAGTAGTACTCGTCTCCCCACAAGATTATCTGATTCCCCGAGCTGTCTCGCTAACCGAGCCTTGCTCCAACAATGTGGCGGAATACAACGCTCTTTTGATTGGGATGCAATTCGCCGATGAGATTGGCGTTAAAATCTCGAGGCGTACGGTGACTCCAAACTCATCGTCAGCCAAGTTCGCGGAGAGTATGAGGTCAGGCATGAAGATCTAGTACCCTACTACAACGCGACAATCCACATGGCCGAGAGGTTTTCAAAGTTCTACATCGACCATGTACCGCGCAAGCAAAATGCGCATGCAGATGCACTTGCATCCCTTGCTGCCTCCTTAGCTCTTCCAGCTGGAGCAATGGAGAAGGTATTTGTCTATAGCCACGACCTATACTGCCCAAAAAGTCCCCTCGGAGACTACCAGAGGTCAACGGGAGATCGTCGCGGTAAGGAAACACTTGAAGTGTCGACCGATCCAGAGCTTAAAGACTGGCGATTCCCCTACATTGATTTTGTCTTATACGGCATCTTGCCCGAAGACACCAGGGAGGCGGCTGCCATCCGAAGGAAAGCCTCCAAATTCTACTACAACGCGATTTCGCGAACATTGTATCGTAGATCGCATGACGGGATCCTGCTCCGGTGCCTCTCATCAAAAGAAGCCCACGAAGTGTTGAAAGAAGCCCACGATGGTACGTGTGGAGCTCATCAACCTGGCCCGAAGCTGGCAAACCGACTCCAAAGATTGGGTTACTACTGGCCCAAGATGGTTGCCGATGCTGTTGCCTATGCCAAAAGATGTCACGCCTGTCAAATACATGGCGATTTCATCCATCAAGCACCATGATACCTCCACTCTACGACCTCTACCTGGCCGTTCGAAATGTGGGGGATGGACGTGGTTGGTCCTATCAGCCCACCATCATCAAAGGGACATCGGTTCATCCTAGCGATAACCGATTACTTCTCAAAGTGGGCCGAAGCTATCCCTTTGAAGGAGGTAAAATCATCTAACGTGATCAAGTTCATGAAACATCACGTTATTTACCGGTTCGGTGTGCCTCGGCGGATTATCCATGACAATGGACCCCAGTTCATCAGCCAGGCTTTTCAGAGATTCTGCGCCAAGTTCAGAATCCAGAGTGTGTCATCAACGGCATACTATCCGCCCGCTAACGGCCTCGCAGAAGCTTTCAATAAGACTATTGGCAAGCTTCTCAAGAAATTCGTCTCGAAAAGTCAACGAGATTGGGACGATAAGTTGGACGAATGCTTATGGGCCTACCGCACGACTGTGCGAACCCCAACTAGAGCCACGCCATTTTCCTTGGTGTACGGATGCGAAGCCGTCCTTCCACTGGAAATCCAAATTCCATCTCTTCGCGTCGCCTTGACAGCGGAGATGACAACAGAGGAGAAGCATCGACAGCGACTCCAAGAATTGGAAGCCTTGGACGACAAGCGTCTGCAGGCTCAACAACAAATCGAGCTTTATCAAGCTCGTATCACCAGAGCCTTCAACAAGAAAGTCAAATCGCGAACTTTCAAGAAGGGCGACCTCGTCTTAGCCGTCCGAAGACCCATGGTCATGACGCACAAGACGAAAGGAAAATTCCAACCCAAATGGGAAGGACCGTTTGTAGTAGAGTCAGTCTACTCAAATGGATCGTATCGCCTCATAACCTCAAATGGCGATACACTCATGATGCCAATCAATGGCAAATTCCTGAAGAAATACTATCCCTAGATGGCATTCTTCCACCAATCAAGTTAAAAATACACCTCTGATCAAAAAACATCCAACGCCTCCGACGGCTAAGGATAGAGGAAAATGTTGGCTTTTAAGCCCAACATAAGTCTTCGACAACTTATCATGCTGAGGGGAATAGCATGGCTAGCCCAACCCAAACGGTAGTTGGTAAAGGCACCTCAAATCCGTTGATAGCTGAGGGTTTGCTAAAAATCCTGCCGATCAAGTTAAAAAATACACCTCTGATCAAAAACATCCAACGCCTCCGACGGCTAAGGATAGAGGAAAATGTTGGCTTTTAAGCCCAACATAAGTCCTCGACAACTTATTGAAAAATACCTAGAGGGGGGGTGAATAGGTGTGAATGCTAATCTAGTGATCTTTTAAACTTTAATTAAATGAGTGATGCAACGATCTCTCAAAACACGACTAAGAGCCGAATACCCCTTGCGAGGTTCTGAACTCCTTCCTCCCAATTCCCCTTAAATGGGTTAGAGGTGCGTAATGCAACCGTGTTGTATTGAGGTGTGATCGATCAATGCCAAGTATGATGATGAAGATGAAATGCTCACAATGTAAAACAACAAGTATAGCAAGTAAGGTAAACAACACAAGATTCCACAAGTAGAGGGTTAGTTCTCAAGCATTTAATTCAAGGCAATATAAAGCAATAGAAATTAAAAGCAAGAAGAACGCAAAGGCAATCGCAAACAAGATGATTTGTTTCGAGGTTCGAGCACACTTGCTCTAGTCCCCGCCTTCACCTCCGTGAAGGGTTTCCACTATCCACCGAGGATGCCTTTACAATTGGGTCTACCGAAGACCGAGCACCGAGCTCCACCGAGTACAAAGGACCTCTACCGAAGAGGTTACTCCACAAGAAGGAATTACAAGAACAAAGTGATCACAACTTGATCACTACACTTTCTCAATTTCTTTTACAAACACTCTCACTTCAATTACAACTTCACTATAGAATGAGTATAGAATTTTTGGCTCTATGAAGTGTGGTGAGAAAACTTCAGTTGTAGAGTGATATAGAGAATCAAACACAACTGAAAAACAATCTTGAAAGAGTAGGAATTGAAGGCTTAAAACAATTTTTCTTTTCTCTTTTGAAAACAACAAAACTTGAGGATTTTTCTAAGTAATGAGGAAGAGAGACTTCTCCTCTATTTATAGGGTTAGAAAATAGGTTAAAAACAATTTCTTTTTACCTAATTCAACCTGCAAAAGCTCCCCAACCACTCTCCAAAAATCTGCTAAAACAGAAAAAGAAACAGTTTTTCAGAAAATCCCAAAGAGGAAAGAGCCGTTGCTGTGTGCAGGCTTGGCGGTCGACCGGTCCGGTCGACCGCCAGCCTAGCTGGATATAGCCGTTGGCTCCCGGTCGACCGGTCCGGTCGACCGACCAAAAAGGAGGAAACACAGTTTCCTTCTTCCGGTCGACCGATCCGGTCGACCGAAATTTCCCGAGAGCAGAAGGCTCTCTGTCGGTCGACCGGTCCGGTCGACCGACGGACATGCACAAACAGTGCATGTCCAGGCACAACACCGGTCGACCGGGCCGGTCGACCGATGTTGCCTGAGGCTGAAAACTGGGCTGTTTTGAAGAGGGAATTTTTGTGAAAACATTTTGAAACTACCTATAGCTAAGTATTATGCAGAAAATAGTTTATATACATGTTTTAAACAAGTTTTTCAAGATATAAAGCTTTGGTACATGTATATATAAACTAAGGCATAAACTAAAGCTTTGGTACATGTTTTTAAACAAGTTTTTCAAAACATAGGAAATACATGAAACAAGTGTGTGTGCAAATCCTAGAGCCAAATTTCCTATATTCAAACTTTAACATTCTAAACTTACAAACTTGCTAAAAGACTTCAAGGCTATTCTTCAAGGTGGGCTATCTTCACTTGATCTTCAATATTTGCAACTTGAGCCCAAATAGAATTGTCTTGAGTCCAAGAACCTTGTATTTGAGTGAGAGTACTTCTAGTGTGATGATGAACCTGAAACACACTTAAACAACAATTGTTATTAGTACAAATAACTAATATGTTTTGTAATCATCAAAATACACTAAACAAGGGTGATTGTAACCTTGGGCCAACAATCTCCCCCTTTTTGATGATGACAAAACATATAGTTATTAAACAAATAAAGAGAGGAAAAAGCTTGGAAAGCTCCCCCTCAAACAATGCTATGTATCTATCATGAATATGAAAAACTATGAAATCATACATAAAGCATTTGAAAAAGTCATCACCATAAATTTTGTCAAGGAAAACCAAATAATGAACAAATTTATTATTTTCAAAAATCAAAAATCTAAGTATATTCAAACTAGTATATTTTTCTCCCAACAATTTTAATCAACTTATATTCTTTTTCTCCAAACTTATATATTTTTCTCCCCCTTTTTGTCATACATCAAAAAGGGTTAAAACATATCAAAACACAAACATATCAAAACAAAAACATTTTAAGAATCAATCATACATACATTCAACTCACCACAAATAAAGGAAAATCTTGCATAATCTAAAGGTTTAGTGAAAATATCGGCAAGTTGAAAATCGGTAGAAACATAGTCAATATCAATATCACCTTTTTCAAAGTGATCTCTAAGAAAATGATACCTAATATCAATGTGCTTGGTTTTACTATGTTGATTAGCATTTTTGGTCATGTGAATTGTACTAGTATTATCACAAAAAATCTTAACATGATCAAAATGTAAATCATAGTCAAGGAGAGTATGTTTCATCCAAAGAACTTGTGCACAACAAGCTCCGGCCGCAACATACTCCGCCTCGGCGGTTGATAGGGCTACCGAATTTTGCTTTTTGGAAGACCAAGATACAAGACAATTACCTAAGAATTGACATGTTCCACTTGTGCTCTTCCTATCTACCCTACAACCCGCATAGTCGGCATCCGAAAAACTCTTCATTTCAAATAATTCGGTTTTAGGATACCACAAACCCAATTCAATTGTGCCCTTAAGATACCTAATTATGCGTTTTTACCGCTATTAAGTGTGATTCCTTAGGACATGATTGAAAACGTGCACATAAACAAACGGAAAACATGATATCCGGCCTACTAGCCGTCAAATAAAGCAAACTACCAATCATGCTTCTATAAAGTTTAATGTCTACACTTTTACCTTGTTCATCCTTGTCAAGCTTGGTAGTTGTTGCCATGGGAGTTTTGCTTACTTTTGATCCTTCAAGCCCGAATCTTTTGATTAGTTCCTTTGTGTACTTGGCTTGATTGATGAAGATCCCATCCTTCCTTTGCTTGATTTGGAGTCTAAGGAAATAGTTGAGTTCCCCCATCATAGACATTTCAAATTCATCCTTCATGCATGACTCAAAAGCTTTGCAAAGAGATTCATTAGTAGAACCAAAAATAATATCATCTACATAAATTTGCACAATAAGAATATCTTTTTCTACATGTTTTGTAAACAATGTTGTGTCAATTTTACCTTTCTTAAAACCATTGGAAATCAAAAATGAAGACAATCTTTCATACCAAGCCCTAGGGGCTTGTTTTAAACCATAAAGAGCTTTGTCTAATTTAAAAACAAAATCCGGATGTGTAGGATCAACAAACCCGGGGGTTGTTCAACATACACTTCCTCTTCAATAAAACCATTTAGAAAAGCACTTTTAACATCCATTTGAAACAATTTGAAATCTTTATATGAGGCAAATGCTAGTGTCATCCGTATGGCTTCAAGCCGTGCTACGGGTGCAAAGGTTTCTTCAAAATCGATCCCTTCGATTTGAGTGTAACCTTGGGCAACTAACCTAGCCTTGTTTCTAACAACATTACCCGATTCATCCAACTTGTTCTTAAAGATCCACTTAGTACCAATTGTTGGTCTATCGTGGGGCCTAGGAACAAGGTGCCATACTTGGTTGCGCTCAAATTGATTGAGCTCTTCTTGCATAGCTAGCAACCAATATGAATCGGCCTCGGCCTCGAGGACATTTTTGGGTTCAATGTGTGAAATAAATGCAAAATGGCCACAAAAATCTTGAATTTTAGAACGATTAGTTACCCCTTTTGATACTTCACCTATGACGAGGTCCTTGGGATGATGAGGGTTGAATCTCCAATCCTTAGGTAGTGGTTGAGTAGGCTCCACCTCATTTGTTTGATGTTCATTTCCTTGGGCCTCTTCCACTTTGGCTTCACTTCCATCATCATCCTTTGGCTTGTCTCCATGGTAGAAGCATCCTCCAAGGTGACTTTCTCCAAGCCTTCATGCAAGGCATCTATTTCTACAACATTCTTAACAAACTTGTTAGATTCCTCAAACTTAACATGAATAGACTCTTCAATAGTCAAAGATGATCTAATGAAAACTCTATAAGCCTTACTAGTGTTTGAGTAACCTACAAAAATAGCCTCATAAGACCTAGCATCAAACTTTCCTAAATTATCTTTTGTGTTTAAAACAAAGCATTTGCAACCAAAAACTTTAAAATAGGAAACATTAGGTTTTCTAGAAAAATACATTTCAAAAGAAGTCTTAGTAGTATTTTTACACAAGAAAACACGATTTGATATGTAGCATGATGTATTAACGGCCTCGGCCCACAAATAATGTGGTAGACCGTATTCACTTAGCATTGTCCTAGCCATCTCTTGTAATGTTCTATTTTTCCGTTCAACTACTCCATTTTGTTGTGGAGTTCTAGGACAAGAAAGTTCATGCTTTATTCCATGTTCATCACAAAAAGTGGTAAAGGGTTGGTTAATGAATTCACCTCCTCTATCACTTCTTATTCTCAAAATCAAAGAATCTTTTTCTTTTTCTACTCTTTTCTTAAAAGTTTGGAAATACGAAAATGCTTGGTTTTTATGTTCAAGAAAGAAAACCCATGTAAATCTTGAAAAATCATCAACCAAAACATAAGCAAATCTATTCCCACATAGACTTTTGGTTTGTGTTGGGCCAAATAGATCCATATGGATTAATTCCAAAGGACGTGATGTCATGATATCCTTAATTGACTTGAAAGAAGACTTAGTTTGTTTCCCAAATTGACATGAGTCACAAACTCGGTCCTTTTCAAAATTCAATGAAGGAATACCTTTCACCATTTCCTTTGAATTTAATCTAGAAATATGATCAAAAGAAATATGCCCTAATCTCCTATGCCACAACCAAGAGTCATCATCGAGGGCTTTTAAACAAGTAATATTACAAGACATATTTAACATATCAATCATATAAACATTGCTTTCACGAAAACCGGAAAATACACAAACATTGGAAGTTCTATCAATTACTTTACAAGCAACATTGTCAAAAATTACATCAAAACCTTTATCACAAAGTTGACTAACACTCAAGAGATTATGCTTGAGGCCATCAACTAAAACCACATTTTCAATTAAAGGAGAGGTGCCAAGTTTTACATTACCAATACCGATGATTTTACCCTTGGCGTCATCTCCGAAGGTGACGGTGCCACCTTCATGATATCTTGATAGGGTTGCAAAGTTGTTGATGTCCCAAGTCATGTGCCTTGAGCAACCGCTATCAAGATACCACAAACCTTTATGTCGTTGGGCTTTGGAAAGTACCTACATCATTTAAAATAATTGTTGACTTTGGTACCCAAACTTTCTTGGGTCCTTGAAAGTTAGTGTTACGAACCCAAACATTATGATGTGATGCACTTAGTCTATCATAACAAAAATTTGCTAAGTGTCCCTTCCGCCCACAATGTGAACATGAGTACACTTTTCTATACATGAATGCATGATGTGTATGTGTAGTAGTGTGAGCATGCTTTTGGGGTTTGCCATGTTGTTTAGGTTGTGTAGCATGAACATGAACATGAGCATGAGCATTTTTCTTTGGGGCTTGTTTCTTAGGAAACATAGCCTCAATCCTTTTCTTATCAAATTCACAATTTTTCAAAACAACACTTAATGAGTCTAATCTTTCCCTAAGCATGGAAACTTCATTAGAATCAATTAGTGGGGCCTTACCCTTGCAAGAAGTCTTATATTTTTCAAAATCATTTTTAGTAGTGGTCAAGGTGGAAACTAAATTATCCTTTTCTTTTGTAAGAGTAAAAACTTGATGACTTAAAGATTCATTTTCCTTTTTCATTTTTAAATACTTCTTCTTTAAGAAATCATAGTTTTGTGACAACTCAACAAAAGCTTCTTCTAACTCATCCATAGAAAGTTCATCATTATGAGAAGGGGAAGAGGTTACCTTGCTTGTGCCTTCATTAGCCATGAAGCACATGTTGGCGGTGTCTATCTCCTCTTCGGATTCGGTCTCCGAATCCCAAGTTGCCTTCATAGCCTTCTTCTTGTATGGCTTCTTTGATGTGGAGGGCTTTGCTTTGTCCGGACACTCCGCAACTATGTGTCCCGGTTTTTGGCAATTGAAGCACACAATCTTCCTTTCTTCTTTGCCTCCTTGCCATCTCCTTCTACCTTGAAACTTTGCCTTGTTGTACATCCTCCGAACATTTTTGACTAGAAGTGAGAGCTCTTCGTCATCTTCTTCTTCATCATCTTCGTCGGAGTGTGATGATTGACACTTGAAGGCAATAGTCTTCTTCTTGGTAGGAGCCATGTCCTCTCTTGCTTTCCTTTCCATCTCATGGGTTTTGAGGTTCCCAATGAGACCTATAAGCTCCATCTCTTCATTGTCGTTGAGTTCCTTCAAGGTTGTTGCTTTAACTTCCCATGAAGGAGGAAGAGCCCGGATGATCTTCCTTACTCTTTGATCATTGTTGATATCTTCACCTAAAGAAGAGAGTCCATTAGTAATCTTGGTAAACCTTGTAACCATATCATCTATGGTTTCATTGTCTTGCATGCTAAATGTTTCATATTGAGACCGAAGAAGGTCAATCTTAGCCTTCTTAACTTGTGAGGTCCCCTCATGAGTGACTATCAAGTGTGACCAAATCTCAAATGCGGATTTGCAATGTATAACCCTAGCTATGTCATCATCATTTAGGGCTTGTAGAAGTGCATAGTGAGCTTTGGCATTGGCATCGAATTCCTTAGTCTCTATTTCGGACCAAGTGGATTCGTCACCGGGGGGTACACTAAAGGACTTAGTCACGGCCTTTGCAACTCGGCTACCTAGAGATTGCAAAAACACGGTCATCTTAACCTTCCATATGGGGAAGTTAAGTCCATCAAACTTAGGAGGGGTCTTAATTCCATCGGCCATTTTAACTATATGAATATGAATGAAATGATTAGCAAATTAGGATCTTCTCTAAGGTTGTTAAACCAAATCCTAGAGTCTAAGCTCTGATACCAATTGAAAAACACCTAGAGGGGGGTGAATAGGTGTGAATGCTAATCTAGTGATCTTTTTAAACTTTAATTAAATGAGTGATGCAATGATCTCTCAAACACGACTAAGAGCCGAATACCCCTTGCGAGGTTCTGAACTCCTTCCTCCCAATTCCCCTTAAATGGGTTAGAGGTGCGTAATGCAACCGTGTTGTATTGAGGTGTGATCGATCAATGCCAAGTATGATGATGAAGATGAAATGCTCACAATGTAAAACAACAAGTATAGCAAGTAAGGTAAACAACACAAGATTCCACAAGTAGAGGGTTAGTTCTCAAGCAATTAATTCAAAGCAATATAAAGCAATAGAAATTAAAAGCAAGAAGAACGCAAAGGCAATCGCAAACAAGATGATTTGTTTCGAGGTTCGAGCACACTTGCTCTAGTCCCCGCCTTCACCTCCGTGAAGGGTTTCCACTAGCCACCGAGGATGCCTTTACAATTGGGTCTACCGAAGACCGAGCACCGAGCTCCACCGAGTACAAAGGACCTCTACCGAAGAGGTTACTCCACAAGAAGGAATTACAAGAACAAAGTGATCACAACTTGATCACTACACTTTTCTCAATTTCTTTTACAAACACTCTCACTTCAATTACAACTTCACTATAGAATGAGTATAGAATTTTTGGCTCTATGAAGTGTGGTGAGAAAACTTCAGTTGTAGAGTGATATAGAGAATCAAACACAACTGAAAAACAATCTTGAAAGAGTAGGAATTGAAGGCTTAAAACAATTTTTCTTTTCTCTTTTGAAAACAACAAAACTTGAGGATTTTTCTAAGTAATGAGGAAGAGAGACTTCTCCTCTATTTATAGGGTTAGAAAATAGGTTAAAAACAATTTCTTTTTACCTAATTCAACCTGCAAAAGCTCCCCAACCACTCTCCAAAAATCTGCTAAAACAGAAAAAGAAACAGTTTTTCAGAAAATCCCAAAGAGGAAAGAGCCGTTGCTGTGTTGCAGGCTTGGCGGTCGACCGGTCCGGTCGACCGCCAGCCTAGCTGGATATAGCCGTTGGCTCCCGGTCGACCGGTCCGGTCGACCGACCAAAAAGGAGGAAACACAGTTTCCTTCTTCCGGTCGACCGATCCGGTCGACCGAAATTTCCCGAGAGCAGAAGGCTCTCTGTCGGTCGACCGGTCCGGTCGACCGACGGACATGCACAAACAGTGCATGTCCAGGCACAACGCCGGTCGACGGGCCGGTCGACCGATGTTGCCTGAGGCTGAAAACTGGGCTGTTTTGAAGAGGGAATTTTTGTGAAAACATTTTGAAACTACCTATAGCTAAGTATTATGCAGAAAATAGTTTATATACATGTTTTAAACAAGTTTTTCAAGATATAAAGCTTTGGTACATGTATATATAAACTAAGGCATAAACTAAAGCTTTGGTACATGTTTTTAAACAAGTTTTTCAAAACATAGGAAATACATGAAACAAGTGTGTGTGCAAATCCTAGAGCCAAATTTCCTATATTCAAACTTTAACATTCTAAACTTACAAACTTGCTAAAAGACTTCAAGGCTATTCTTCAAGGTGGGCTATCTTCACTTGATCTTCAATATTTGCAACTTGAGCCCAAATAGAATTGTCTTGAGTCCAAGAACCTTGTATTTGAGTGAGAGTACTTCTAGTGTGATGATGAACCTGAAACACACTTAAACAACAATTGTTATTAGTACAAATAACTAATATGTTTTGTAATCATCAAAATACACTAAACAAGGGTGATTGTAACCTTGGGCCAACACTTATCATGCTGAGGGGAATAGCATGGCTAGCCCAACCCAAACGGTAGTTGGTAAAGGCACCTCAAATCCGTTGATAGCTGAGGGTTTGCTAAAAATCCTAAGTGGACTTGATTCCACTCTTCCTCCAAAAATCCCTTACCAATTCTCATCCATAGAATGGTAGGACCACAAAATGCAATCATTACTATGTTAACACTATACCTCTGGTAATGAATACTCCTCGTCGAGTACAAACCTTGCTTGTTAACTCTGCATAGAGTAACAAACTCTCAAATTTGCCAAGTTAACACTATACCTCTGGCACTTCAAATTCTACTTGTCAATTCTCATCAATAGAATGACAGGTCCTCAAATTGCTCCTATCGCAAGCAACTTCTTGTCAAGTTAATATCACACCTCTGACAAACTACTGTTTAAGTTAACATTACACCTCTAAGCGGTACATCGAGTGTCTGTCAAGTTAATATCACACCTCTGACAGTCACCTTTCTTCAGACTTCCATATCGAAGCTGAAATGGACGATGCCAAGTTAACACTACACTTCTAGCATCCGAGTCATTGCTAAGTTCAACAACACACCTATGGCTATGACCTTTCCTCGACTTCCTTGTCCAAGCCGAGACGGACGATGCCAAGTTAACACTACACTTCTAGCATCCGAGTCATTGCTAAGTTCAACAATACACCTATGGCTATGACCTTTCCTCGACTTCTTTTAAGCCGAGACGACTAATGCCAAGTTCAACATTACACCTCTAGCATTACTATCACTGTTAAGTTAAACATCACACCTATGACAGTGACACCCTCAGTTTTCCCAAATAAAACTGAGATGCTGATGAGTTAGGTTAATATCACACCTCTAACTCACGTCCTTGTCAAGTTAACATTACACTTCTGACAAGACTACTTCTAAACCGTTAAGTTAATATCACACCTCTAACGGTAAAAATCTTACTAGATTCCCACGAGTCTAGTTTCATTTGATATTCTCCCCAACCGAGTATCAAATTCATTTTGGAGGCATTGTTGGTTAACATTACACCGATAAACAATGCTTCCATCAAAATCCCCAGCTGATCTTAAATCAAGTTAATCCCACATCCTTGATAAAAGTTCACCTTCTCTGGGGGTACACACTCCACTTGTCACTTTCTTTTATAAAGTGGCAGGTCCACCAAAAATCATTCCATTTTTTCTGTCAAGTTAACATTGCACCTCTGACAGTATCATGAAGGTTCCTGAAACAGGATCTTTCCTCATAACTTTTTGACTTGTCAAGATTACTGTCATAATTTTGATAAGGTCAAAAGATTCCTTGCTTCTACATGTCCAACTAAAGGCAAAAAGTTCGAGACAAAAGAAGTAAAAAGGAAAGTGTCACTTTTATTTATATATCCAAACATATGAAAGTGATACAAAACGCTCTCTTATACAATAAGATTGAGTGTTACAATTAAGGAGTACAAAGAAGTCCCTCTCTCTCTCTCAGAGGCCGTACTCACTCCTTGAAACCGCATCTGATCCCAGGTGTACAATGGAACCGATTGCGCCATGGCGATGACGCAAAAGTCGAAACCGCCCTAGCTGATTAAGCTAAGAGCAATGGTGTTCTTGAGGTCCGGTGGCAACAGAAGGTCCTGCAACCCTTCGTTCAGGCGCGTCTCTTTCCCTAGCAGACCATCCAACAAACATGGAGTCACTCCGGGGGTGAGAGAGGAAGTTTAGGAGTCATCACAAAGGATGCTACCCTCCACTAGGTCCAGCGGCAGCAGAAAGTCCTGCATTCATCACCATCCCTTTCCCCAGCAGGCCATCCAACGGAATGTCCTTGATGTCACTTCTGGAGTAGGGAGAGGAAGAGGATCTTTCCGCCACCGTAACCGCCGGAACCTCCTCGCCGTCATACTTGACCTGACCGTCTCTTGCCATCAGGCAAGAGTGGTGCAGGAGATCTGAAGAGACCTTGGCGAGATGTGGGTCCTCGTCAGAGATATAATTTAATCTCTCACAAACGACGAGGACCATAATTTAATCTCTCACAAACGAACGTGGAGCAAGTTCGCCAGCCGGTATATTCTTTCTGGGGCCCAGCAAACCTGAAAAAGGACGAGCAAGCCTACCTGCAAAGAATAAGCAAGAGAGTCAGAAAATCTGGAACTCAGTACATTTTTATAAAGGAAACTGAGTAACAGAACGCGGCAGCCATTCAAGACTTCAGACGCGAGAATGACCCGCACAGTCAAACAGACGCGAGTCAAACTGCGCCACGCATAGGATTCAAACGCGGCCTCAGTTTGTACCCGCGCCTAATGCACCAGACGCAAAGAATTTCAGAACGCCGAAAATTGCCATCTCTCTGTTGAGTGAACAAGAGTTGCAAGATTCAGGTCTGAAACACGCCAAGGCAATGAAACGCGATGGGCAAAGCCAGCGTCAAGCGCCCGCGTTTAGAGAAGTCAAGTCACTGGCACAAATTCCAGAGAAGGAATGCACCGGGACTTCATTCAGATGGTTATGCCAAAGTTCAGGCTATACACATCATCGGGGGACATACCAGCAGAGACCTCTGGCCAGAGTTGGCCTCTCTGCACCCAAACGCAGGCGTCCAAGATGATCCGAGAGGGGGTTCTTCTTGAAGAGACCAAACCGAAGCGTGAGAGCTCTGGGTCATCTTCATCCTTGGAATTACCTTCATCCATGGAGACGGAATCCCTATCAAGAAACTCTTTTCTGAAGAAGGTGGGACTTCTCAGAGCAAATCCAAAGAGAAATAATCCAAGCTTGGATTATAGAAGGGGAGCGCACCCTATTTATAGGCAGGCCCTAATAACTGCCATTAATGGGGCGTTAATTGGAACCGTCACGCACGATTGTCAAAGCCCAGTGAAGGATTGACGCGTGGAACGCCGCTTTGGAAACCGTCGCAAGCGCCGTTTTCAACCGCCCGCGTCGGTTTGCATTTAAGGGCAGTAACTCCTGAGTCCAATGAGGAGTTGACGCGTGGATAACTGCCTTGGGAATCAACGGATGACTCGGAATCCCAATCGACAGTGAAGACCTGACGAGCAAAGATCTCCTAAAATCTTTTGAGTCAGATCACATTAGACACAGATGGGAAAGCCGCGTCCCTTCAGCAGACAAGGCTGCATCTCTTGCGTCTGCCCGATCCGCGCAAAACAGATTTGCGTTATTCAGAGCTGCGTCTCACCTTGTGATTGACGCTGCGTCTCACCCCAGGGACTGACAGCCGCGTCTTACTTTACGGATCAATGCCGCGTCTCATCTTTTGATTGACGCCGCATCTCATCAAGAAGACCGCGTCTCATTAAAAGAACTTAGTCCTACCTAAGTTCAGTAATCACGACTAGTGATCAAGAGTTGGACTCATCCACAACAGGACAAAGAAATTGGGACAAAAGCTTTAAAGAAAACTTCTATTATATCAAAAAATGATAGAAGTGGATACAAACACTCTTAATAAATAGAGTGTCCCTTTTCTTTACAAAAAGAAAAAAGAAAAGAAGGCTAAATGTCCTGGTTCGCCAAGGAACGGATTTGTTCCCTAAGGCGGTGAATCTCATGCTGGCGCGTCCTCTCAGCCTCCATGATAGCCCGGTCCCGCAGCTCCGCCTCAGATAAGAAATTTCTGGCAGCCAGCTGCATCCGCAGAGATTCCACCCTGGAAGATTGTAGAGATAGACTCTCTTCAGCACGCGTCGTAGCAGCCCGTTGCTCCTCAAGCTCCTTTTTGAGGGAAACAAGTTTCTCCTCATTTAGCGCAAGAACAGCTTCCGCCTTGGCGATAATATCCCGAGTTCTGAGGATGACTTGCTCCGTGCTCTGCACACTAAGCTCAGACTCCCTCGAATCTCCGGCTAATTTCTGAAATTCAGCCTTGGAATATTCAAGGTTGCGGATCTCGGCAGCGATTTGTGCCTCCGCCTCCTGTCGCTCCCGTTCCTGATCAGCTAGGAGCCTAGTCAAGGTGGCCTGGGCTTCATCAAAAGAGCCAGCATCTTCCAAAGATTCCAGCTCCCGCAGGTTATCTCCAAGTTGCTCTACCACCCGCAGGCATGCCCTGGCAAGTGAAGGGCCTCCCGCCAATTCGACGCTCACGGCCATATTTTCAAGAAGCCTCTGGGCGAACTGGAAGGTGCTGTGTCCACGGAAGATGAGATCAATACATGATCCCATCGAGGTGAAGAATTGTTGCACCATCTGACGTGCCAACTCCCCCATGTCTTCACCACCTAAGAAGCTTCCCGACCCTTTTTCTGTCACGGGATAAGGGATATAGGGCGGGTCTTCTCGCACAAGAGCCGTGCCGGCCGTCGATGTAGCAAGAGCAAGACTACCCACTGGCGCTTCCTGGAGCGCTGCCTCTGCAGGAGCTTCCACGACCAATGAAGGAGTTGTAAGCACAACCTCTTCAGAAACTTCCACCGAGAATTGAGCTGTGTGGCCTTCTGGAAGGGTGCCGATCGTCGGACTCCCCACCTGAGCCCCCTCAGTCAGAGCTGCCTTACTAGGTTCGAGGTCCAGAGGCGTCGAGTCCTGTAGAATGGGAGTCTCCCCAGCTTCAGCAGTAGCCTTCTCCACCGGCGGAGTGAGAGCCTCCTCAGCCTCAATGGTTGTTTCCCCTCCTGGCAAAGGGGAAGGCTCCCCAACTTCAACAGCTGCCCCCACTGAGGTTGTCTCGGCAACCGAAGCCTCAATTCCCTCGGGCTGAGCCCGGTACCTCCAGCTGACCCTGCAGTATAAAAGAAGAATGTTAGAACATCCTCTTCAACATGAAAAGAGAGAATTAAACAGAAGGAGAAAAGAATACCTTCAGTGGGAGCAATTGTCGCCAGTGGCGATGGCGCCATCAATGGCTCACCCTCATGTTGTTCCTCCTCCGAGACGTCAAAGAATCTGCCCTGATCAGGAGAGCGGGTTCATCGCCATAGTCGACTTCATCTTCAAAGTCACTTTCTCCCGATGACGAAGAAGACGATAGCGCCACGCGAGGAAGCTCCGCAACAGGAGCCTTACCCCCATCACCCCAGTGGTAGGACTAGGGTCGACTGCCCGAGGACTGGAATAAAGACACTAGGAGACCCCGGCTGCTGTACCTCGTCTCTCCCTTCATGAGCAGAAGGAGACTCGGGCTGAGTTGAGATTCCTGGAATCTCGACATCTCTCTTCGCCCATTATGTCAACCTCCGGTGACTCGGTATCACCAGCAACAAGGGGTCGCTCAACGAGCTCCCCTTCCTCCACGGTCTTGCTGCGCGACCTAGGAGCACGGACCAAGCTTGGAAAATCTTCATCTTCCAGCGGTTCCTCAACTCTAACAGGGACACCTTCAGGAGGAGCCTCAACTCCAGCAGAGATAGCTCTGGATTGAGAGACTTCAGCCGTTAAGTCCCTCCGAGCCTTCTTTGGGCAGGCTCAACTACAGAGGCAGAGCGTCGACGACGCTTCCTCGCCAATTGCTTCGACCTCCTTGCCGGTCGCGGCTCCACTCTCATTGCTGGTGGCTCCGCCCTCGTCGCTTGCGGCTTTGCTCTTGCCGGTCGCGGTTCCGCCCTCACTACTGGGGGCTCCCTCCTCGATCGTTTCTCGACCTCCTCTGAGCTTTCAGGTACTGGTCGAGGAGTTTAGAACGTTTACCGGATTCGGACCTTTCCTCGAGACTGGCATTGATACTCTCAAGACATGAAGACTCGGAATAAGATCTGGCGTCTGGCCGCTGGGGAGTACCAAGTACAGAAGCTGAAGCTCATACGGCACTTAGGCGCCTCGTCGGGTAGATGGAACGTTACTCCCGTCCCTCCAGCCACACTGTAATACCAAGCCCGAGCGCCTTCGAACAGGTTCCCGTCAAAGGCAAGTTGAGCATTGGGATTCCCGACGTAAAGCTGATCATAGCCAAATTGTCGGGCAAACGACTTGGCATATACGGTTCGATAGTGCAGGAAGTCCCTTGGCGAAACAGCACATATCCTGGTCGTATATTGATCAACCACCAGAAGGCTCCAGCAGGCAATTGCGAGAAGTCATCCCAGCGCCCACACGACATCCGTGAACAGCTCCCCGGGGGCTGCACCTTGAACCTCTGGAAAACAACGGTTAAGCTGATAGTTCGTGGCACAGGAAAGACGCTTCCTAATGTAATACAGGTAGGTGTCATGCCACTCGAACGTTCCAGCCGCTGCACAAATGGGATATGATCCATGCTCCCACGCGCCGCCGTCATTAGAGATGGGCAATGCATCACGTACCAAGCCATGAGGTACGTGTAAGGCAGCTCAATCCGCGGGTTGGGGTGCCTCACCGTCGGGTTCCCCTCTGAGTCGGTATACGGCTCCCCACGGGAATTAGCAGTCTTGGGGGTTCGCAGAAGCTCTTGGTCAGCACCCGCAGCCCGCTTTGAATACCAGCCACCACGGCTGGAAGAAGGGCTATGGGGTGGCCATGAGCCAAGAGTACCGCCGGGTACACCACATCTGCCACAATAACTTCATGTGGTAGCGTGGGCACCACACACCTCTTCAGCCACAACATCAGGAAGCCCGCCAACAGCGCCTGATCAGAAATAGGGGGCCGGGCTTGATGGTGAAAGCTCTCAAAGACCAGGTCAGGGTCGAAGCCGTCCTCGTTCGACTCCGTGGTGTAGAACTTGTCAGAAGCTGCGTCGATCCTGTCTTCAACTTCCCCACCAGAACTAGGAGCTAGTCGAATTACTGGGAGATCTTTATTGCTGACATTATTAAACAGATAATCAGCCCAGGATAGTTGCTTGACGCCTCCTGACCTCCAGGCAGTTGTCTGGCCGCAGATGTAGAAATGGCACATCACCTCCCAGTAGGTCTCGTAAACTTGAGGAGATTCTTTTCCAAAAGGCGCAGTTCCCTGGTGGTTGGGACAAATTCCTCGTAAGGAATATCCCCTGACGACAACCCGGAGACCTCATACAACTCGTTCAGGGCAAGGCCCATCTCTCCGACCGGAGTAAAGAATGTCCCCGTCGAGGATTGTAGCGTTCCAGAATCCCAAAGAAGTTATGAGAACTCATCGGGACGCCCCACTGCACGGCCCTGACTGCTGGGTACAGCCCCACACGCTTCAGCGGCCCCTCAAGATTGGTAAGAACAAAACCCACCATCCTGCCCCACCAGTAGTTCCTGGAGAATGGACCCACCCATACGCACGGAAGTCGACAGGATAGTCACCCCCTGCTTCTATGAAGGAATTGAGGAAGGTGGTAGCAAGCTCTGGGATCTCTCCAATTGGGATTTCAGGCTTGGACGACGCAGGGAACAGTCCGACAACTGACCCGTCATGACTATCATGGCGGTCTACCTTTTGGAGGCCAAAGTCACCAAGGGCGATCTCAGGGATATACTGGGAAATGTCCCATTCCATCTTCCGGGGGACAGACATGTGTTGAAGTAGGACATCGGGAACATCCTCTCCATGTCTGGAAGAAAGAATCTTCCGCCCTTTATCTCACGGAGCCATTTATAGGTCCCTCAGACACATGACGGCCATCATCATAGATATGATCCCCAAAGAAGAAGGCAGGCTTCTCCAACCTGACGCCGTCATCCGTTTTGAGTGCGGCATCGGTCATAAGTGCCTGAAAGGTTCTCCTGTTCACATTAGAGAGCCTGTGATCCAGTAACTGGTTAGCAGTCACGGGGACACTCATTCTTTGCACAAAGGTCAAGCCCGGTCGGCACCACCCACGCGTCCAAAGTGGTGCATCTTGGCAAGTGAACCTGAAACATGCGGCACTGCAAAAGAAAAAGACACTTGGTCAGATACTTTGCCAAAAATAAGGGAAGACGCTAAGTGTTCATAATTCAAAACGCAGCCGAGACACTGGACGCAAGGAGTTATCATCCGCGTCCAGACCTGCGAACTTGCACCAAAACGCAGAAGAGATACTGGACGCAGGAATTTTTCGAATCCGCGTCCAGACCTGCAAAGCCGCGTTCTGCAAACCAAGACTTATGAAAATTCTAAGTACTTGGACTCAAACGCCAGATTCTACAAATTGGCGGTTGAAGACACAGAACGCAAGGATCAAATCCGCGTTCTGCAAACCAAGACTTGTGAAATTTCAAAGTGCTTGGACTCAGACGCCAGATTCATCAAATCGGCGCCTGATGGCACAAAACGCGGCACAGAACGCATGGATCAAATCCGCGTTCTGCAAATCGCGTCCAGAGACCTTCACAATTAGAAATATTCTAAGTGAAGGATCCAGAGTGCAGAGTTCACACCAGCGTCGGATCATCAGGCCCGCGCCCCGGTTATCATCTCAAGGACAGCGTCCGAGAATCAAACACGATCTTGTTAAAGGTTCTTAGGGTTCTATGAACATGTTTTAATGGCGGAACCCACGCCGAAGGTGCATTTTTACCTCGGAAAACACCCTCCTGCGCAGAGGAAGCATCTCTCTCAGCCTCGGCGACGGTCGCCCTTGAGGATGATGCAGTCGGTTTCGTTCGTCTTGGGAGCCATCGATGTTCAGAAATCCGAGTTCGAAGATGGACAGATGAACAAACAAGAGGAGGGAAGCTCTCTTTTCTCAGCAAATGCGAACAAGAGGAGGGAAGCTCTCTTTTCTCAGCAAATGCGTTCGGAAAGAAGATGCGTCTCTCTAACTGTTGCCTTTTATAGGCACAGAGATTCGCGAAGATACGCAGCGTTTGGCCCAATAAACGCTGCAGCGAATCGCTGCCTGACGCGTGGAGCCAAATCATTGTTTGAATAGGGAAGATCATGCGTCGCGACCCCGCCACAAGTCTGAAGTTGACACGTGGAGCAGTTCATTTAATGAACCGGGAGATCCGCGCGCCAAAAGGCGAAATCTCGCCGTTTCCCCAGGCCAGCTGGCGGCGTAATCATGACATGGCACAGGTGCGCGCCCCAAAGTACGCGGCTCTTCGGTGGACATGCCCCGTCAGCATCATCATAAATGCACCCAGAAAATCGCGTCTGCATTTCAAGAGATGCGTCTCTCCAAAGTCCGCGTCCCCTCAAACGGGCCAAACATCGCGTCTACCCATGGAAGTCGCGTCTTTAAAGCAGTCTCTGCTTTTTCAAAAGGGAACCTGCGTCCAGTCTCCTGCTTCTGCAAGTCAGTTCAACAGTACACTGACGCAAACAGACAACCAACCACTCCCGGCCAAAAGCGCACCCGTGACAGACTAAAAGCAATCGGGGAGGTCTAGACTGTGTATCTAGACATCAACACGATCAACTCTGACGGCTTCAAAGAGTTCAACAGTACACTCACGAAGACCAAATTCCAGATAAGATCAGCCCGAAGCATCAACAGTCCAGTCATAAAGGCGAACACGGCTAAGATCCAAAGTATTCCGAAATCCGTCCCATTCAATGCGGAATATCAGAAACTTTGGAGGGGGTTCTGTAGGCTGTCTAAAAAATGACTAACAGACAAGCCATTAAGGAAGCAGAGTCTCAAGCTCTAGACGCGAGGAATCGATGCCCGCGTCTCAGCATTAAGACGCGTTGGCTCTACACCCGCGTCTCAACGTCCAGACGCGTCGGCCCGAAGCCCGCGTCTCAGCATCAAGGCGCGTCGGCCCGACGCCGCGCCTCAGCATCCAGACGTGAAGGCCCGAAGCCCGCGTCTCAGCATTAAGGCGCGTTGGCTCGACGCCCGCGTCTCAACTTCAGGGCGCGTTTGGCTCGACGCCCGGTCTCAGTTGCAACTGCCCTGATTGCGGGGCCAGTCACCGCGCATGTAGCGGGTAGTGGCCCTCATTCGGGAGCGTTTTCAGGAGGCACCTTCACCCCCTGAGACCCCTATAAATAGCCTTGTTTGCTATGAAGAGGGGATCGAAGCTTTGGAGAGGTCGAGAATTAAGAAGGTCAAGGCATCATCAAGATCGATCGAATCCAGGCAAGAGGATCATCAAGAGGGAAGCACGACTTCAACAACAGACAGAGGGAGGAGACTCTTCAGCGAGCTTACTGAGTATTAGCCGCTCTTCGCCTACCTCCTCTTTGAGAGTTTTGGTAGACGGAGCTGAGTTACTCTTTCTACCGACCGAAGAGAAGACCCCCGACGGTCCAGGACGGTCATCTGGTCAACGGAGAAAAAGATTCACTCTCCACCGCCACACGAAGAACCCAGCATTAAACAAAGGGGGGATTCAAGCTTCAACATCCTCCCTCCCTTGTAACTGGAAGGAAAAGTCTTGTTGTAATCTTTTCATCTGATTCAAAGAAATCTTTACAGCAATTCCCCTTTCTTTTTCCGGCGCATACAGTGTTGTATTGTCACTGCAGTGTATACGTGGTGATCTCTAGGAAAGAAGTTTGTGCTCAAGTATTGTAACTAAAAGACCGTACAATAGAACTTGCAGCGGATGATTTTTGTTTTTTGTCTGATAGCAACATCTTGAAATTACCTGTTGAGGAATTATGTCCCCTAATATGGCAAAAACAAAACCGCTCACAAAAGCAGCGATCATAATTAGAATTGCTTGTTTCCTAACATTAGTTTTGTTGGTCTCTATATCTCTACTTCCAATGGTGTATCTTAGAGAAGTTATTTCCAGGTGCAATAACAGTAACCCAACTATGAAATGATGGAAGAGCACCTGCAAGCTAATTATTGAGACCACTAACTTTTCTAGATTTTCCACTGTAGATAGAGTATATGGAACTTCACCTGTGAAGTTGTTGCTCGAAAGATCAAGAACTCACAATTGATACAAAATATCGAGGTGTGAAGGTATAGATCACTGAAGAGGTTGTTGCTGAGGGTAAGAGTTGAACTCAAGCTTATTGGCATCCTCGGAATCATTCCGCTTAATTGTTGTTTCCTAATTGTAGTTCTTGCAGCGAGTTCAGGTTAACAATTGTGGCTGGAATTGAACCTCTAAGCTTATTACCTTCAAGATTCAAGGTCCAAAGTGTTGTATTCTAGTCTATGGACTAATAAATTATAATTTAAAATTTTAAGTGGAGAATGGATTTTATTCAATTTTCTTTCTGGCTTACTTAAAAAAACAAAGAGGTACACTAGCTTTTTATAGGCTTTAAAGAAAAAACTTATTAGAATACCAACTATCTTACTTTAATATCATAAACAAATGATATAATGTATATATGACTCTTTAACTTCTCCATTTATGGTGACTTTTCATTTCTCCAAATTGATGATGACTCTTCATTCCTTCATTTGATGATGATGACTATCATTTCTTTCAATGAAGATGACTCTTCATTTCTCCTAATTGATGATGATGATCTCATTTCTTCACCTTATGGTGTCTCTTCTACTTTCAAAATTAATGTCATAAAAGATATTTTTATTTGATATTCCAACACGCCCCCTCAAATCAAAATGTTTTCATA